>CM076572.1:36122232-36432279 GCA_034641835.2 Pinus albicaulis | reverse complement strand
ACCTACAGACCTTCTCTCGTGCCCACATGGAGAAACAACTTCAGCCGTGCAATGAAAATCGTCTAATCCTTGCTTCCAGTCATGGATTAGACTCAAAAAAAGTTTACTTTGTCAATTTCTATATGTGTCATTGGCTGTAGGCTTAGATTAGTGATCTACTTTGTTCAAGCCAAATATGGGCTTTGAGAAATGTATAAATCTTATATATTTCGCTTTGTAAAGGAGGTTGGGTTGGGATTGCTGTTGATAGGAAGATATCAGACTGTACTTGACTATAATTTCCAGATTAATAAAATAGTCTATGTTCTATTTACCTTTCTGAGCAGCTTCTTCGACTTTTGAAGGATTTGTGAGTTAGGGAGGGCCCCCTTTGCTCACAACTCCCGCAACATAGTGTGTGTTTTATTTCTATTTCATTTATGCATTAATAATTCCTGTACACAGCTAGTGCTTTCTTTTTTCATTTCCTGCAGAAAACTGTTAATTAGTTAAGTGATTTAATTCTTTATGTTAATGAGTTCTTTTCATTTGATCAATGTTTGGATTCATGCTCTTTAAGTTGGATTCTTGATTGTGGTTGATATTTTATCTTTTGCTGCACCAATATCAACAAACCCAAGTGTTGTAGAGGGATGTTATAAGCCACTCCATAGCCATTGCTGCTAAAGTATTGATATAAGAAAGAAGCATGAGTTGTTGATTGTTGTTTGATCTTTATCTTTTCATGGTCAATATCAGCAATCCTAAGTGCTGTAGAGGGATGATATATGCCACTCCATAGCCATTGCTTCCAAGTATTGACATAGGAAAGAAGCATTAGTTGGCATGTGTATAATTTATTAACACTTGAAGTAATCGACCTGCATATACTTTTCTCTGCATCTCATCAGTTTACCTTCCTCGGTTGATAATTTATGATTGGAAAATTATAAGCATATAATTTGACTCAACATTTTGGCCCCATTGTCGGGGAGGTGCTAAGGGATGGTACCGAAAGTGTTTTAGTTTGATTTTGCTGATTTTGTTTTTCATGACTGGGGGAGTCGAAGTGAAAAGACAAAGGGAAAAGCCCACACACCCACAAAGGTCAGACACTCGCCAAAGCTGTGTTCTGATTGCTTGGTAAGTTTTTTTAATTTTTTTTGAATACTAGATGAATAGGGTCCAATATTTTCTATATTTTTCGTGGTGGTGTGAGCACCACTTCATTTACTAATACACTAGAAAGAGAAAGGAAGTCTGCAAGAAACAAGGCAATAAAGGAAGAATAATCCGAACAAGAGGTTTGCAGTCCGAAGAAAATTGACACTTCCATAGCAGAACACTCTATTGGAGAATATTCTATTGCTGCCCATCTAGAATATCCCCTTTCAAGGAAGACAAAAACCCTGCTCAGTGGTCAGCCTGAAGAAGAGTTCCTTATGAAGCATGTTAAAGAACTAGAGTTCCATACCATTGACTTTGAGGAATCTATAGTCTTCAAAGGTCCCACTCTTTCTTGGACTGATATGTCTCATGAAGAAGGTACTGGTAATACCCATGGAGGCTTTGATGAGAAGGAGGAGAAACTGGTCACATTTGAATTTCCTATTAGGGAGACTGGTGGAGCTAATCAGATGAAAAATATCCCTCCTGCGGCCTTGCCTAATTTTCGTGGTACTTCTAATGAGGATCCGGATGTCTTCCTATTCAAATTTGATGTGTTGTGTCAGAGCTATGACTATTAATCCAATGCTCAAAAGTTGAAGTTGTTTCCTGCTACATTGAAGATGCAACTCTCAGGTGGTTTATGGGGTTGGAGTCAAACTCCATTGAAACTTGGTATGAAATGAAGAAGGTATTCCTGAGAAAGTACCAAGACTACTGTAAGACCAGAGACTTAAGAGAAGATATTTTTGGGATGAATTAGAAGGAAGGGGAGAGCCTTGGAGATTTGGTAGAAATATTCCAATACAATTTGCAGAGATCTAATATGAATCAATTGGATAAAGAGACCAAGAGAACCATTTTTCTTAGGGAAATCAGACCAGAATATCTGGAGGTCTTAAATCTAATGGGAGTAGGTGATGTCGAAGCTGAGTTATGATGATGTGTGTGAGCTTTATAAAATATCTTCAAGAGGAAATTCCAAGGTTGGAGGAGGACCAAGAGATCCTTCTTCCAAGCTTGTCAAATTAGTTGCCGGAGATGGAGTAAGCAGAGCTGAAATGGGTAATTTATTTGAAAATTTTAAAACCGATATTCTTAGCACTTTATCTTCACAATTGCATGTTTTGCAGGCTAATCAGAAACAAGAGAAACAAGAGGAACTGGAGAAAGCCTTGGCGGTGTTCTGCTCCAAATGAAAGAAGAAACATGCTCTACAGGAATGCCTTGCTAATAGTATCGAGGTATGTCAAATTTGTGAGGCTGAGCATTCCACTAATAAATGTCCTTCTCTGCCTAAAATTAAAGCAACATACATAGCAGATAAGGGAGCTGTCAATGCACTTTATGCAATGGCACCTCAGAGACCATGGTAGCCACGTCCTGTAGGTATGCCACAGTCAAATTTTCAATTTCCTTATGCTCAAAATCAGATGTGGAATGTTCCAATGCCCTGGCAGCCTTGGCCTCCTCAACAGCCTTGGCAGGGGAACTATTCTTATCCTACTACACAAATTTTCCCAACTAAAAATTTTTATTCACATCCCACACCACAACAAATGATACAACCACAAAAACAACTTCAATTGACTGCCCCACCAAATGAACCTCATCCCACACAGCTTCGTGCTCAACCAGTGTCTAATCCCAACAATAACACCATCCGATCGGCTCACAACATTGGATTGGTCACTTATCCCACTTTTCCTACCTACTATATTGCACCTCAACTGTTGCAGAGTTCCTGACCCTGTGTTACAGGAATTTCTTGCATCTCTGCAGGAAATGTCTATTCCTGTACAGTTGCAGGAATTCATCCAGAAAACTATTATAGAAATCAACCTTAGGTAAGGTATAACTATAACTCAAATAATTGAGTGGAGATTGTAGAGACTATACTTGACATAAATTAAGAGGAAACCACACTGAACTTAAAACCATCCACCTCTGCTAAGAGGTAAAGGACATCCCAATATATGCCAAAATAGTGAGGGAAATATGTACCAAGAAACTGACAAAAGAAAGAACCCTCAACAATTAGAGTGGGTGGAAAGCTTGTAAGTTTAATGTCTACTGCATTTTTTACTAAAAAATATGCAGATCCTGGAATACCTGTGGTGACCACCTTCATCAATGGATACCCCATAAAGAGCACTTTGATTGATTTAGGTGCAAGCATCAATGTGATGAATATGGAAACTTTATCTCATATAGGATCCTTTGACTTATTACCCACTCCTACCATGTTATAATTAACATATAGGTCTCAGGTAAATCCAGAGGGAGTTTTAGAAGACATTGTCATCTCATTGGATTCTTGGGAGTACCTTGCAGATTTTTATGTTATTCAACCTAAAACTAACTTGGGGGGCACCCATTTATCTTGGGGAGACCGTGGCTAGCCACGACTGATGCCTACATAGGGTGTAGATATGGAAACATGACTATCACTCATGGGCCTGAAACAAAACATATCAACTTGTATCCCCCCGCTAAACCCCTCTTGAGATTAGAAAACAAGCATTGGGTTGAAGAAGAAGAAGAACATGATTCGGAAGGTACTCAAAAAGTTTTAACAATAGCCCAAGCCATGAGTCTTAAGGAAAATTCTGAGGAAAATCTGATAATTGTTGTATTTCTAATCCTCATTTCCCACAACAATTAGAATGACAATCTAGTCATAATTTAGATATTATTACTGATCTGCAGGATTTTTATGAACACAGTTCAGATTTTGAATTATATGCATCCCTCTTATCTGCATTTCTTGCATATTCAATGTCTGAATGGGGGAGTAAGGTAGTGGAAATTTTTCCTGAAAAATATTTAAGCATTAATTTTTCCTTAACTCATGAACAAGAAAAGAAATTAATTCAAAAATTGAAATTTTTTTGAGATACATTTGCATGGGAATATACTGATATGAGAGGAATTCACCCAAACTCATGCATTCATCAAATTTATATAGAATAAAATGTTAGGCCTGTGAGACAACCACAAAGGAGAATGAACCCTGCTTTAAGGGAAATTGTAAAAGATGAATTACAAAAATTGTTAAATGTAGGATTCATCTATCCTATCTTAGATAGCCAGTGGGTATCCCCACTAGTCATTGTCCCCAAGAAAAATGGTAAATGGCATGTGTGTGTAGATTACAGGGAATTAAACAAAGCTACATTAAAAGAAAATTTCCCTTTACCGTTTATAGACCAATTATTGGATACTCTAGCAGGGAAAAAGTACTTTTCATTCCTAGATGGATTCAACGGATACAATCATATTAGGATAGCCCCTGAGAATCAGGAAAAGACAATGTTTACATGTCCCCAGGGTACCTATGCATACAAAGTATTACCATTTGGTCTATGCAATGCACCAGCCACATTTCAACGGGTGGTCCTTGGTATTTTCTCTGATCTTTTGCATGATTGCGTAGAATTTTATATGGATGATTTTACAATTATGGGTGATACTTTTGAAGAAGCTTTACATAATATTGAAAATTTTTTGTAGATATGTAGAGAAACTAATATTTCATTAAGTAATGAAAAATGTGTTATGATTATGACTGAATGTATTGTTTTGGGTCATCATGTTTTTGTTGCAGGAATTAAGGTTGATCCAGCAAATATTGAGGTTATTGTAGAGCTACACCCACCAACCAATCAAAAGCGAGTTTGTATTTTCCTTGGACATGCAGGTTACTAGAGAAGGTTTGTTGAAAACTATACAAAGGTAGCCTCTCCATTGTTTAAATTTTTGACCAAAGAATCTGAATTTCATTGGAATGATGAGTGTCAAGTTGCATTTGATAAACTCAAGGAAACACTTTCTTCAGCACCTGCCTTGAGAGGCCCAGATTGGAATTTACCTTTTCATATTTCCACTGATGCCTTTGATTCATCCATAGGAGAAGTATTTGGTCAAAAGGAGGATCTTGTAACCACCCATGCCATTTATTTTATTATTAAAAACTTGACTCCTACAGAACTGAATTACAGTGTAACTGAAAAATAATTCCTTGCTGTGATTTATGCTATTAACAAGTTTAGACATTACATCACAGCTTATGAATTTTTTGTACACACAGATCATTCTATTATTCTTTATCTCATGAATAAACCAGTCACTAATGGCAGAATTACTAGGTGGCTATTGTTGCTACTGGAATTTGACATCACAGTATTGGATAGACCGAGAAAGGAAAATCAGGTAGCTTATTTCTTGTCTAGGCTCAACATGCATGTGAGGATGTTCCAGTTAATGATAAATTTCCAGATGAATTTTTTTTTTCCATCTCTGTTAAAACATCTTGGTTTGCAGACATGTCCAATTATCTTGCTACAGGAAATTTTCCACCTTAATTTTCATATAATCAGAAAAAGAGAATCATTATGAAAAGTGTTGATTATTGTTGGATTAGGGGAGATATATTTTTTACTAGACCTAATTTGATTATTCGTAGGTGTGTCAGAGAAGATGAGATCTATGATATCCTAAGAGATTTTCATGATGAACCGTGTGGAGGACACTTTGTAGACAAGCGGACAGCTTATAAGGTCCTTTGCTCAGGTTATTACTAGCCAAATCACTTCAAGGATGCAAAGGAGTATGTTCAAAAGTGTGATATCTGCCAGAGAATGGGACAGCCTATACAATCAGATGAGATGCCTTTGCAGCCACATGTTCTCATAGAACCATTCAAGAGGTGGGATCTTGATTTTTTTTGTCCCATCAATCCTATATCCAAAGGTAATAAGTATATTTTGGTTTTTACTGATTATGTGACAAAGTGGGTGGAGGCAAGAGCACTACCTAGAGCAATGGAAAAAGCAGTGCCAAATCTTCTTTTCTCTGATATTTTTGTAAGATTTGGAGTACCTAGGGAAATAGTTACTGATCAGGGTGCTCAGTTTGTTTCTAAGCTTATGCAATAAATTGTGAAAAAATATCATATTACCCACTGGAAGTCCACCCCTTATCATCCACAGGCCAATGGGTAGGTGGAATCAACTGTAATATCCCAAAAGGGACTGCTCAGAAAAACATGCCTGAAAAATGCATTTTTCAGGGATGTATGCTTTAGAAACCAAGATAAGCCCTTTGATTCCTTATATATGGTAATATAAGACCCAATTCCAAGAGGATATCAGAAACAAAACAAACTAGGTGAGGCAAACAGGCCTCCCACAGCTAGTATGGCTTGTTAAATGTCCAATGAGGGACTACAACAATTTAAAACACTGTATTGGGTTAGAAGAAGGCTAATAATTCTTGTGAGGTGTTAATAAACCCTATACTAATAGTAATATATAAATCAGCAAGGAAATTTATCTATCCCTTCAACCCAAAGTGGGCAAAAAGCAATGATTTAAGACCTAAAATGGTTATTTTCAGAAATTTGTGTAAAAAAAAGAGGAAAGTGACGGTTGGATATGTTATCTTAGGTAATGTTGGAATCCCATACCAAATTTCAGATTAAAAAAATCACTCTAGCTAAGTTAAACAGTTCCCCCACTCCCGGAATGGCTTAAAAATGTTGATTTCCCATGACCTAGAGTATGCAGAAATTACTGAAGCACAACCAGCATGATTTTCTAAAGGTGTTAACTGTAATAGGGTCTAAAAATCAGTAAATTTTTTCAATGACATGTATCAAACAATATACAAGAGAAAGACAGAGATTTAACATGAATAAACCCTCAAAATAGAGGTGATGCACCATGTATTAAGACTAAAGAACTTGACAACATAATTTTCAGAGGGTATGAAGCATTATTTCATTATATTTGATATCTAGGGAATATATTACATAAAAATATAGATCTATTACAGATCCATATGCCAAAGAGGCTCTTCTTTACACTCCCCTTGGGGATCTCAGCAAAAGATGGATATCAATGAGTAGATATGAGATCTAAGCTATAGATCTGCAGAATATTCAGAAATTTCTAAAGCATATCATACACAAAATATCATATCTGAAATGAACATGGATTGGTTGGCCAATCCATCGATCACCACAGTGAAGGGAAGGGTCCCTTTCACCAGAGATCTTTCCTCCCAGCTGATACAAAAACCCCACTGCAACTCTGCCTACCAAAAAGGATGTATTATATTCAAGGAACTACATAGTTGAGGATGGAGAACACTTTTTCTTGATGCCAAGATCAAAAACTGAATCTCAACCAAGGGATTCACTCTTCCAGGAGGTTAAAAGACACACTCACTAAGAAGAGGCTCCAATAAAAGCTAGATCTGAATAGATCTAGCATTCCCCTTGTTGCAGCTTACAAAAGCAAGCAAACACTCACTGGATCCACGTTGTAGTTGGAAGTAGAAGCTTAGTCTTCAACCTGATAGTGGACAAGCAATACAAGCTCTCCTAAGAGCTCCTTAATGGGAAGAGATGGAATTCCTAAACAATAAATTCCAATGAAATCTAGGCTAAGAAGCCAAGAAATATGTTTGTCTAAATAGAAAAAAATTCATAAATAAAATCATTGAAAAACCTCAATATGTTTCCTTCCTCTTCCTTTTATAACATGAGAGCTTGCCAAAACCCTAAACCACCTTCATTCATTTAACCCTTTTCACATGGAGGACCTCCTTCTAGAACTGCGCTGATCATACATGAGGTTCAATGTATCTGGGCTGTGTTGTGATTTGGTCTTGCTGACCCAATCAAATAGCTCAATCCTGTTTGACAAACAAGTGGATTTTATCAAGACAACCCTGATTTACCTCTGTTCACATTTGGGCATGTATTTATTCTTTTATTAGGAGTTTTTGATCCTCCTTTACATAATTATTCTTTGAACAAAGAAAACAAAATGAAATTGAATATTCTTGTTAAAATAAGAATATTACAGTCCTCCCCTCCAAAATGTTTCTTGTCCTCAAGAAACTCACAAGGACTTTACAAAATCTCCAATGGAGCTGTCTCGTCCCAAGAATGCAAGTCTGCTTTTGGTGGATGAACCAAATAGCTGTCATCATGAAGTATTGGGAGATACAAAGAAGAATCATATGTTGTCCATTAGTCTCTTCAAGGTGTGAGAGATGGTAAATATTGGGCATTTCAACTCCCATGAGAAGCTTCAATCTCCATGCTATCAACCAAACAAAGTGAGCCATCCTTGATAGCTCAAAGAAATAGTCTCCAATCCCCACCATATGCAATGTGTGGGGGCTCCATGGTTGGAAATGAGAGATAAGAATTCTCAATTCACGTTGTCTCTCCCTCCATTTATGATAAATATGTTGTTGATGATCCTGGGCTACAGTAATATAGTCCTCATGAAGCCAAAAGAGACTTGGAACTTCATGATTCCCTCCATGGATTTTAGTGAGCCTCCTTGCCCAACCTTCCATGCATATAGTGAATAGAGGACCTTCACCATATGTGCTCCAAAAGAAACATGGACTAAGTGTCATATGACATATTGGATGGTGACAATAGTCCCTCCCTTGAGACCAACATTGTCCTTCATCTTGCTGCCTCAAATCATAGTACAATAGTGGCCATCCCACCACCTTCTTGCTGCAAAAAGCTTCTTCAAAGCCTGGAAATAGTAGAGGATAATAGGTGTTGGCTGAATATGATTCAAATAACACATGTCTTGCTGAAAATTATCCCAAGTGAGAGACTTCTTCCAATGACATAAGCCCAACATATGGTTTCTAGCATAAGAAAACAATTGATATAATGTTGAAGCCACACAATGTTCTACCCTCCTCTTGAAGTACAAGTAAATATGGGGGATTGCATTTCCAATGGACACATCCACACAATGTGTCATTCCTCCTCTCATGTTCATAACAATATTGGAGCATTATTAACATCATGATATAAACAAGCTCCTTTATGCCACCTCATGAGAAGGTCACAATTTCTCCCAACCCAAAGTACATACATGATTATGATATCCATCCTAAATAGAAATACATATACATACATCGTAGACATAAGTAAATGTATGGACATGTAATTCATCATGGGGTGCCCATAATTTCTTCTTGTCAACCAAAGCAACCATGCCTCCTTCTTATGCATTCTTTCATTGAGATACAAGGCATGAGACAAGAAAATAAAAAACCTTGGGTGGTACCCACACTCACCCAATAGAAACCAGCACAGGTCATCTCCTCCCTACTTTAGATCTGGATGTGTTAAGTGGTTTACATGCCGCTTACTTGCTGCCCTCATCATTCCACCAAGGTTGAAGGTGAAATGTATATTTGGTGCTTTAGGGAAGCACCCATCATGCTATAGAACCTCCCTTAGCCCATCAAGGGAGTGGCCAAGTTTGAAAATAGTCCTGGCCCACAGTTGTCCATGAAGTTTATATGGTAAGAAACTCCCCTTAGGAGCCATGGCCTGTACATGTAAATAAAAAGAATGCATGCAATCATAAAGTAAAATGTGATTTGCATAAGAATGCTTCTTACCCAAAGTCTCCAGCGCTGTGATAGTTCCTCTCTTGGCCAAATGTATCACTGTACAAGGTTGAGAGAACACTTTTCTCTTTCCATCAAGGAGTTTCCCTAGAGGGCTTCTTCCAAGTAAGGAGACATCAAGGAATAGATCATAATAGAAATATGTATGGACTGATGTGTCCTCGTTTGTCTTGCATAGATCTCCATGCCTTCTTAGTACATCAATATTTTGAAATAAAGAGGGGTAAATGTTTCTGTCCCAATGAAGCTTGTCATCCTTTTCATCTTCTACAGTATACAGGATCTCACCATCTAATAATGATGGCACATGCTACTCATGGATGGTGCCATAATCTCTATATGTGATACTATTTGAAACTCCTTGTAAGAATGCAAGAGCTTCTATTCTTGGAGCAATTGCTCCTTCTCCTTCTTCATGAAATGCTAGAGATGCCTCTGTCATGACTGCGCTGTCACCCCTAGCCTTTTCTTCAATGGTGGAAGATGCCTCATCATCAATAAGAGACCTTAGATCTTGGTCTACCTTTGAAAGAGGAATCTTCATGTCTTCTTTTTTAGAAGAAGACTCTCCATCCAAATGTGGATGCCTCCAATCCCTTTCTCCTTTGTTATCTTCCCAATGAAGACTACCAATCTCCCAAATCAAGTATTCCTCCTTACACCTCATGGGAAGTTGAGATGTAACCCCTTGGAGATATTTCAGAGAAGACCTCTCATCAATGATCCTCTTGGATCCAACTACTGCTATAGATGGTTGTCCCTCCATGATGGTGACAGCGCTGGTACAAGGCTCCTAAAATGGATAAGAGGTCTCCTCCTCCTCTGATATTCTACTACCAAATCTTCTAATTATCTACTGAGTGAAATCAGAAAAAGTGGGTACTCTTTCATGACTTCCATGACTGACCCACCAAGAGCTTGTCTTGCCCTCCAAGTGCAGCACTAAGATCTCCACAGCCTCTTTTTCGACTACTGGATGTAGTAAGAAAAAGGCTTCTAGTTTCATCACCCATGTCTCTACTGCACACTTGAGTGAACCATCAAATGTAGAAAACAAAAATCTGTTGCCTCTTATCATTCTCTCACTGCAGGGTCTTCTTTCTTCTCACAGTTGAATAAACTGAGGAAAATATAGGGTCTCTTTGAAAGCCCTAGGTTGGAACTTGTATTCTACCAAATACCCACCCAGTATCTCATGTTCTAAGTGGTCTTCTTGCTCTCCACTTAATCTATGAGAATAGGAAGTGCATGGATCTTCTTCTTCCTCTTGAAACCTTCTAGAGGTCTCACTGCAACTTTCTCCTCCTTGAAACTCTCTAGGAGTTTCATTGCATTCTTCTCCTTCTTTCTTCTTAGATCTGAAAATAGATGAGAGAAATTTCATATTCTCCATCATTTTGTTCTCTGCTACTTCTCTTTGTAGCAATTTGGCTTGAAACCCACAGGCTGAGCCAAAGATCTTGCTCCGATACCACTGTAATATCCCAAAAGGGACTGCTAAGCAAAATAGGCTTGGAAAATGCATTTTTCAGGGATGTGTGCTTCAGAAACCAAGATCATCCCTTGGATTCCTTAAATCTGTTAATCTAAGACTCAATTCCAAGAGGAGATCAGAAACAAAACAAACTAGGTGAGGAGAACAGGCCTCCCACACCTAGTATGGCTTGTTAAATGTCCAATGAGGGACTGCAACAATATAAAATAATTTATTGGGGTAGCATCAAGCTAATAACACATGGAAGGTGTTAATAAACCTTCTACTAACAGTAAAATATACAACAGCAAGGAAATTGATCTATCCCTTCAACCCAAAGTGGGGAAAAATAGTGATTTAAGCCCTAAAATGGTTATTTTCAGAAATGTTCATAAAACCAAAGGAAAGTGATGGTTGAATATGTTATATTGGGTCCTGAGGGACTCCCATACAAAATTTAAGCTTAAAAAAGTCACTCTAGATAAGTTAAATAGTTCCCCCACTCTCGAAATGGCTTAAAAATGTTGATTTCCCATGACCTAGAGTATGCAGAAATTACTGAAGCACATACAGTGTGATTTTCTAAAGGTTTTAACTATAATAGTGTTTGAACATCAGTAAATTGGTTCAAGGATATTTACCAAAAAATATACAAGAGAAAGAAAAATATTTAACATGAATAAACCCTGAAAATAGAGGTGATGCACCATGTATTAAGACTGAAGAACTTGACAGCGTAATTTTCAGAGGGGCTGAAGAATTATTTCATTATATTTTATATATAGGGAATATATTACATAAAAACATAGATCTATTACAAATCCATATGCCAAAGAGGCTCTTCTTTACACTCCCCTTGGGGATCTTAGCAAAAGATGGATATCAATGAGTAGATCTGAGATCTAAGCCATAGATTTGCAAAATATTCAGAAATTTCTGAAGCATATCATACACATCATATCAGATCTGAAATGAACATGGATTGGTTGGCCAATCCATGGATCACCACAGTGAAGGGAAGGGTCCCTTTCACCAGAGATCTTTCCTCCCAGTTGATACAAAAACCCCACTGCAACTCTGCATGTGAAAAAGGACGCGGTCTCTTTAAGGAACTGCAAAATTGAGGATGGAGAAAACTTTGGCCTAATTCCAAGATAAAAAATTGAAGCTCAACCAAGGGATGCAATCTTACAGTAGGTTAAAAGACACACTCACTGAGAAGAGGCTCCAATACAAGCTAGATCTGAACAGATCTAGTATTCCACTTGCTGCAGCTTACAAAAGCAAGAAAAAACTCACTGGATCTACATTTCATTTGGAAGTATAAGCTTGGTCTTCAACCTGATAGTGGATAAGAAATACAAGCTCTCCCAAGGGCTCCTCAATGGGAAGAAATGGAATTCCTAAACAGGAAATTCCAATGCAATCTAGGCTAAGCAGCCAAGAAAGTTGTTTGTCTAAACAGAAAACAATTCAGAAATCAAATCATTGAACAACCTCAATATGTTGCCATCCTCTTCCTTTTATAAGATGAGAGCTTGCCAAAACCATAAACCACCTTCATTCATTTAACCCTTTTCACATGGAGGACCTCCTTCTAGAACTTCTCTGATCATCCATGAGGTTCAATGTATCTGGATTGTGTTGTGATTTGGTGCTGTTGACCCAGTCAAATAGCTCAATCCTATTTCACAACAAGTGGGTTTTATCAAGACAGCCTTGACTTACCTCTATTCACATTTGGGCATGTATTTATTCTTTTATTAGGAGTTTTTGATCCTCCTTTACCTAATTATTCTTTAAACAAAGAAAACAAAATGAAGTTGAATATTCCTATTAAAATAGGAATATTACATCGACCAACAAGGTGCTGGAAATAATCCTTACCAAGACAATGCAGTTACACAAGAAGGATTGGTCTGACATACTTCTTGAGGCATTGTGGGATTACTAGATTACATGGAGGGATACCACTGGATTTTCTCCATATGAACTGGTGTATGGAAAACAAGTTTCTCCGCCCATTGAATTTCAGATCAAAACCTTTAGAATGGCATCAGATTTTAGTATTAACCTTGATGAAGCACAAAAATAGAGAATCTTGCAGCTCAATGAGTTACATGAGATTAGGCAGGATTCTTTTCAACATACTGACTTGATCTAACAACAAAGGGATAAATGGCACGATAGATACATCAAGAAGAAGCAATTCAAAGAGGGAGATTGGGCATTGTTGTATGATTATAAATTTAAAAACTTCAAAGGGAAATTTAGCACACATTGGCTAGGCCCCTATGATATTGATAAAGCTTTTGATAATGGATATATTCAGATTAAAACTATTGATGATGAGAATGTTACCTTCTTGGTGAATGGGCACAGACTCAAGCTATATCAAAAAACCGAATCTAAGTAGGAATTTGTGGAAGGAATTGTGAAGAAGAAATAGCTGGAGATGGTAAGGGAAGGGATCCTTCCTTCCATTGTCTCTTCCTAATTTCCCCGCTGATACAATGAGCTCACTCTATTCCTCCTTGTGCTCAATAAACCATGAGAGGAATTTCTATTCGGTATAGTTTTGTTCCTTTTTCTGGGCCCAATGGACTACTTACGGAAAAGGAACCCCTTGGAGTCTTCTTTTTCAGTATTTCAGACTCTCTAAAATTGAAATCTAGCGAGCATGGACTGCCCTAGGCTCGTTAAAAAAAAATGTCATTAGATCCCTTGGGATCCTTTCAATCGAATTTTTTTCAGTTAATTTATGGATTGCTCGTGTTGGACTAATGTCGGATTTCTTAAGGCCCTCCTTGCAACAATTCTGGCCCATCGACATCAGCAAATTATCTGGGTGCAGGATTAGAGCCTTGTGATGCCTTAAAGCTTGTATGCCCCAATGACAGTCTATGTCGCTAGTGGTAATGGAGAATCATCGTGTCTTCTTTACTACTGAATCCTATAGGGGGTTTGAAAACAACTCATATATTCAAACATGATAGGATGCATCACGGTACCTTGGTCCTCACTCTCATTAATGGTGATGGACCTCGAATTGGTTAATAGTTGACCTCAATGGCTGGTAAGCCAATAAGGCCATTTCACATTCGACATTGGCACATTCATTCATGTGCAATGGACTGTACACAATGGGTGGAGAAAGCGGTTCCTATAGTTTCAGCTTCAATTCCTATAGAATGTTCAGCAATTGCAGTTTTTGATTCCTGAAGAATGTTCACAGTTATTTTAATTCTGCGAACATTTATTTAGGCACAAAAACACCTAGGTTTCATGAAAAGAAAAAAGAAAAGAAAATTCATTAAATATAACATTAGATTAAAATCATGCAATAAAGTAATAACAATCATTATTTGGTTAAGTTCATGGATTATATTTCTGATATAATAGGTTATCATTGCAAAAGCAAGCTATGTCATCAAGGACAGGACCATTGGAGGTAAGCGGTAAAGTACAACTGATGATAAGATGCTTGAGGTAAATGTATAATGATGTTTTAATTTAAAAAACATAAAAAAATCACATAACTAAGGCTATGCTAACCCTTGCGGCTGTGACCCATTGCGGCATTAATCCCATGACCTGTCATCATCACGCTGATGGTGGTTGTACTTCTGAGGTCTGTCTTGTAGGTTGGATCATGATGGAAATAATGATCACAACCTACAGCCGAAAAAGCCCCATATTTACTATTTAGTTCCTTCCTCTGTTGAAACCGTTGCATAAGTCTCGGACTATATTTCCGCAACCCGCATTTGCTTTGTTCCTTCTCTCCTAAATTGCCCTATCCATTTCCTCACTTTCTTGTCCATTTTATCCTCTGCTATGTCTAAGCTCCAAGCACCCATCCGATTCGAGCCACAGAGCCTTGCGCTACTAGAAGTTGATCCTCGCAGCAAGGCGAGAATAGAAAAGGCAAGATGGTTGCCTTTCTTCTAGACGTTCAGCGGCCATAATTATGAAGTAAAAAAATATTTTTCCCTGAACCTAAATGGGGATAAAGCACAGTTTGGAAACATACAATTCAGGCTGACAGAAGACTTGGTGGCTCGGGCATGTGGAATTCCACAAGATGGAGAGTGATGGTTTAAAAACTGCCGCTTCAACAAAGATATGTGCACATATTTCTCATAGAAGGATCACTCAAATCCCGACTAGAGTAAGGGGATTCCAAAGGATTTTTTAAGGAGTAAGTATCATTAGTTACTGTTTTTTTTACAACAGTATGTTACGTGTGAGGGTCGCTTTGGCCTCGCATTCCTGTTTCATATTAGGCTTCTCGGACAGTTCCGATACAAGCCCCTAAATTTTCCCTATTATTTAAAAATGTCATTGATCAAAATGTCCACGACCGCAAAAGGGAGGGTCACCCACATAGAGGGAAAAATATACCATCACGAGTTGGTGAAGATTATTCTAGTGGAAGTCTCGTAGAAACAAAAAAAAACATGGGAGGAATTTTTGACAAAAAACCATTTTGTGAATGACGGAGATTTTGACTCCTCAGGAGTCAGGGAGGAAAAGCCCACAGAGAAACTGAAGAAGAAACAACAGACACATGGACCAAAGGTGAAATAAGATGATGGGGATGACAAAGTTATGGCGACTGCTGAAACTACTGTGAAGGGCTCCCAGCGGAAGAGGCCTTCTACCCCTACTAAATGATATACCAGAAGCCAGGCTGCTTGACTGGTCATTAAGGATACAAAAAATGAAGGGACACCACCCAAAATTTTTATGAAGAACACAAAGAAGTCTCATGGCCAGGCCAAAGGAAAGGCGAAGGTAAACCCTGCTACATTCATTGATAAGGACGTTGTGTCCTTTCAAGATCCTTCACTGCAGGAAAGTTAGAATGAAGCTGTGAAAGCGCAGGAGGATTTGAGTGTGCCCCAATCCTCACAGGGGCACCAAGAGGGAGAGGTGACTCCATTGAAGAAACGATCTTGACATATTCTGGAAGAGACTATTAAGGAACTTACCCTTTCAGAAAGGGACTTGAAAGTAGAGAACATGGCCCTGAAGGAAAATAGCCTTAATAACCAAAAAGAACATGAAGAGTGGCATGAGAAAGTAGCTTGCGTCATGAAAATGAAGCAGGCCCAGGTAGACCCCTTGAAGAAGAAGAATGAAATGTACAGGGGATAGATTCAAGTGGAATCTAGTTAGGCCCGGCTAGATCATCTGGCTGTAGTAGCTGCGACCTAGGAGAAAAGTTGATTTTATGTTGGAGGACTGCCTCAATTTTTCTTGCATAGGGACATGCAAGAGTTTTGTGTGGGGGAGATGTCAAGTCTAAACTTTACCCATTTTTTACACCTATCCTAGGCCTTGCCTCCCCTATTTTTGAACCCTTTTCGCTCTTTAATTATACCTAGTTCAGCTATGTTATCTAGTTTGGGCTAAAAAGGGTACCATAAGCCTAAGGTATGTTAAATTATCATAAGAAGTGTCATTTTATCTAAATTCAAGTATTCTTTGACCTAGTTGTGTCTTTATTGCATTACTACTCTAACTGCTCTAGAAATCATGCACAGATTTGCTAGATTTGAACAATTCCACAAATCCTGTAGAAAGCTCATGCAGCCGAGATTCCTGCAAATGTTCTAGATTTCCTGCAGATATGCCAATTTCCTGCAACCATATTGATTTCCTGCAGCGAGATCGATGGCTGACCATGTTCCACTCATCTCCAAATTGAGTAAAGACATGCATTTTCAAGCGAATTTGTTGTATATGGAAGTTGTCCTATTCATTGTTCTGAATCCTCTTTTGCAACCACCCAAACTTCCAGATATTCTTTCATGCCCACATGGAGAAACAACTTCAGCCACGCAATGGAAATCGTCTAATCCATGCTTCTAGTCATGGATTAGACTCAACAAAATTTCACTTTGTCAATTTGTATCTGTAGCATTGGCTGTAGGCTTAGATTAGTGATCTACTTTGTTCAAACCAAATATGGGCTTTGAGAAATGTATAAATTTGATGTATTTTTCTTTATAAAGGAGTTTGGGCTGGGATTGTTGTTGATAGAAACATATCAAACTATACTTGACTGTAATTTCTAGATTAGTAAAATAGTCTATGTTCTATTTACCTTTCTAAACAACTTCTTCGACTTTTGAAGGAGTTGTGAGTGAGGGAGGGCCCCCTTCACTCACAACTACCGTAACATAGTGTGTGTTTTATTTCCATTTCATTTATGCATTAATATTCTTGTACACAACTAGTTCTTTCTTTCTTCATTTCTTGCATCAAACTCTTAATTGGTGAAGTGATTTAATTATTTATGTTAATTGTTTCTTTACATTTGATCAATGTTTGGATTCATGCTCTTTAAGTTGGATTCTTGATTGTGGTTTATATTTTATCTTTTCCTGCATCAATATCAGAAAACCCAAGTACTGTAGAGGGATGTTATAAGCCACTCCATAGCCATTGCTGCTAAAGTATTGATACATGAAAGAAGCATGAGTTGTTGATTGTTGTTTTATCTTTATCTTTTCATGGTCAATATTAGTAATCATAAGTATTGTAGAGGGATGATATATGCCACTCCATAGCCATTGCTTCCAAGTATTGACATAGGAAAGAAACATTAGTTGATGTGTGTACAATTTATTAACACTTGAAGTAATCAACCTGCATATACTTTGCACTGCATCTCATCAGTGTACCTTCCTGGGTTGACAATTAATGATTGGAAAATTATAAGCATATAATTTGACTCAATACACAATATTTGAGACGGTGGTACCATATATCAATAGGCTTGGACCTGTCATGAAAAAATTGATTAATCGAGAGTTTGATGTAGCACTTGTTATCACAATAAATCACCATCGGATCCATCTGTTGACCAAACAAATCAACAAGCATCTTCCTCATCTAGATGGCATCACATTCTACTTGACTGGTCGCCATGTACTCTACCTCTCCTAAACTAAGTGTGATTAATCTCTATTTCCTACTGTACCAAAACATTGCTACTAATACAATGTCAAAGATGCCCCTTGATGTGCCCTTCCTCTCAAATGGACTCCCTGCCCAATATTCATGTGTGAAGCCTTGAAGCTTCACTCACTTTATCTGCATATACCATAGCCTAAACCCTGTGGTGCCTCAAAAGTATCTCAACGCATGATTTTCTGACTTCCAAAAGAGCTTGGTAGGCTTAGCCATACCTTTAATAAAATGGTTAACCACATAACATATGTCTTCCATGTTCCACCTAAACATGGATTGGCTTAACCAAATATCTCTTCAGAAAATCACCCCTATGCCATATTCCAAGCATGAATGTGGGATCTCATCAAACACATCAATCACAATCAATCCAAGGATTCTAGAGGCTAAACTGCCTCAACTGCCAACCAATGATTCCACCTCATAGTAAAACATCACAACCTGTTGGAACAGGGTCGCCTAAAAAGCTGCGAATCTAGTCCATTTTGTATATTTTTTATTATATTTAGTCTAACGCAGGGATTTTGGGGTGGGTCAAAGCCCCTAATGCATTTTAAGCGGGTCAAGGGTAGACTAAGAGTCCACAAACCATGGTTTGCAGACCATTGGATGCGTAGGCTAAAGTAGTATAAAAGGTTGAACCTTTTTGAGTCAATAAGTAGAAAATGAATAGAGATTGATGTGAAGTACGAATTGCTAGATCTTGGGTTGAGTTGTTTGGGTTAGGACTCCTGCTGGGTGTGTGCACGAAGATCCTCTGTCTTACTGTGTACGGACCCTGCTGGTTGTGTGCACAGGTGGTATTCTAGGAATGTAAAAGGAATTTGATAAGTAATATATGTGAAGTATTGCTAAAACATATGATGTTGTCTGAATCTGTTTTGTTATGATTAATAATATTGTCTGATTAAGTTGCGAACTCATCTATTTTATCTCTGTGGTATGAAATTATCTATACTTATTATATTACTATGATGTGATTATTATTGCACTTACTGATTGCATCTCTATTAATGAACGCGAACTATCTGTGTTGACAATATTGGCTGCGATTATGTTGTTTTATTGTTGTAATTGATGATACACACGTGGATGCGAACCTGCTAGAGCAGATATAATAAGAACTATAGTCTGGTTACGTTCTGGAACCCTGCAAATCACCCTTCTGTGTAGATCTAATAATTGCAGGCCTGCGTTATTAGCTACTCTCTCTTAGTGTGCGGAAACCTGGTTCCAGCACTGTCCCATATAGTTTCGGGTGAGACTTTGACCTGTGCAAGTGGGTCACTGCTGAAAGGGCCAGTAGTATATGGGTTTGTTGGCAAACCTTCACCTCCGAACCTGGGTTAGGACCCCTCGAGCTAACAAATGGTTCCATTGCCGGGATTGGGAGCATTTTGAGGGAGAGATTTGGTAATGCCAAGGCCGTATTGGAAGCTTGAAAGGAAATAAATTGACGAGTGGTTTGGAAAGCAAGTTTAGGAATTCACTGTAAAAGAAAATCGCAGTGTGAACTTAACTGTGGAGAAGTGGAAAAATAAGTATATTTTCTTGGAATCTATGAGATTTTCTTTGTAAATTTTGCAGTCGAGCTATAGGAGTGGCTCGTAAGGCTGGTCAATTTTCAGAGGTGCTGGAAAGACGAACGAGTCACGCAGTGGACTCTAGAACTAATCCAGTAGTTGGAAAAGACTGATAATACCATTACTCACATGGTAGATCATTGGGTGGATAGTGTGATAGGAGGATTTGTGACTGAATTTGCAATCGATCAATTTGTGTCCTACTCAGAAGTGGAACGGTATTTCTTCAAGGGTTTCCAGGGTAAGTTCCTAAAAAAATTTCTGTTACTGATTAAGATCTTATTTTGTGAGAAAAATATCTTGTGTAGCCATATTGAGTGAATAAGATCTGATCAAAGTGAGGGTACAACACGCAATAGTAAGTACTACATAAATAATCAAGAGGAAGATTGATCTGTCTACAGTCTAGTGACCAATTTTTCTGTGCATAGCCCCCCATCAACACCATCTTCAAATCCTCGTAAGGGAAAGAACTCACCTCCATCGCCACCGGAAGATGATATGGCTTCACAGTTGAGGTTACCCACCTTCAAGGGTGTGGGGGACGAAGATATGGATTGATTCTGGTTTGTCGTAGGGTCTATATGAACTGTACAGAATGTAGAGAGCGATGCTATGAAAAGAGTGTAACTATCTATTTATTTTGAAGGAAGGGCCCTAGACTGGTACATGGGATACCTCGACCAACATGAAAATGTGAGAATTAGGACATTAAGAATGCCTTGAAGAAACATTTCAAGAATCCTAAGGCCTACTCCAAGATAGTAAACGACCTAAAATATTTCAAACAAGGTCCATCTGAGTCGGTATGGGAAGCTGATCAGCGATTGAAGAAAGTAATCAGAGAAGGAGGATTCCAGTATGATGACAGGTAGCATGCAGAGTGGTTCATTGCTATGTTTCTGCCCCACCTACGCATACCAATGGGCCACCAAGACATTGAGTCCCAGGAGAAGGCCTTGGAGATAGTAATGAAGTTGGAGGTTGCACCACAAGATGAAACCCAGTTGGGTGTACAACGAGGATACAATTTGTTTGGAAGCAATGCACATGGAGATCCAGATTCTGTGAAAGGAACGAGGAGTGAAGGCTAGCCCTGATAGGTGGTTCATACGATGCAGGGTGAATGGCCACATCAAGGATGATTGTCCGTTGTTAGAAGACTACATGCAGGCTGGAGGACCTAGCCTGTTGTGCCCTAGAGAAGATGCAAGGCCAAGTAGGTCGGCAATATGGTGTGATGACTATCGTGTTGCTAGGTTTCACGACACCAACCGCTGCCATCGCTTTGTTGCATGTATTCCAGAGGTTAAGTAGTAATGGTGCAGGTTTTGTAGGTCTGTGGGGCATGAGGAGCAGAACTACCAAACTTATGATCCGCTGATAGATCGAGGAAACATCTATAGGGTACAGAAATATCATTCATCACCAAGGAACCCCTCCGGTATCAAGGGCTCCCCCATTAGGGGTAGGGGAGGGGACTGAGGTGGAAGCGCAGGTAGGGGAAGAGGCCAACTAATCTGTTATAACTGCAGGGAGATAGGTCACTTTGCAAGGGACTGCCCAAACCCTACAAGGCAATCCTGCAAGTATTGCAGGTAGTTGGACCATGTGAGCATGGACTGCCTGATTTTTATGGCTAAGGTGCAGGAGAAACAACAAACACCTACGCAGAATGTGAAAAGGGTTACGACGGAGCCTCGGAATGAGGGACCATGTATTAATATCATAACCCGTAGCGGCCTAGCCACCAGGGGGGTAGAATAAAAAGCTACGGCTGAGCCTCTAATCAGGAAAGCAGTCATCAAATCAGAGGGCCTGGACCTCCAAAAGGAAAGGGAAACCTTTATTGCAGTTCAGCAGGACTTCATAGAAGCATCTACTTCCCAGGTCCCTGTGGCCACCAAATATGGAGAGGGGGTCCAACCATTTTTAGAAGCATGCATGAAACTGCTGCACAACTAGTAGGTCGTTGATAACCTCCAGGCACTATTAAACAGCTACGCAGAGAAAACCAACCCGCCCCTAGAAGTTAAGGATGTAAACACATTGTACAAGTACAATAAACACACTCGTAGGGAAATGCAGCTCACAGCACAAATCAGGGAATACGAAATGGAGCAAGTTATTTTGGATCTAGGGTCAAATGCGAACATGCTGCCAAAGAAAACTTGGCAACACATGGGAGAACCCAAGTTGGAATGGTCCACTATCCAGCTGCGCATGGCCAATCAGAAGAACATCATACTGTTAGGAAGGTTATCATAGATTGTAGTGCATATTGTCGGATTTAAGGTCCGGGCTGACTTCGAGGTCATTCAGATTATGGAAGATGCGGATCCTTACCCTGCGCTCCTAGGGTTATATTGGGCCATCAACATGGGCGGTATTATCAACTTGAAAAAGAGAAGCATAGTATTTGAAAACGGAGGGATATGGGTGATAGTCCCTTTATACCCCGCAGAAGGAGAAAGGTATAGGGAGACGGTGCATATCGAAGAGGAGGTAGATCACATCTACAAGTTAACTATGCAGGATGAAGATTGGATCAACCTTACGGCTGATAGTATGCTCTGCTAGGAAAAGGATAGCGACTATTTTTCTGACTTCGACGGAGAACTAGAAAATTGGAAAAACTGGTTGCATGATGTATCCACATTGCGATGTCTCAGAATTTCAAGGATTTATGATGTATATCCTCAGAGGTAAGAGAACTTCCCTAATTTGATGGTTCTGGTAGCATTAAGGAATTTTTGCAAGCATTCGAAGCTGAAGTTCCAAAGGAACGAAGGTTATGGGCCCTCAATCTCACCCTACGCACAACACCTGTGAAGTGGTGGGATGAGCGTAAGACAACATTCTAGGAATGGGGGGCATGTCATACTATGTTACTCTTGCTCCTTGACCCTCTAGTTCACTTACGCAGGGAAAAACCCGGACTGGTAATCCGAAGCTATGCAGACTTGCACAAGATAACTACCACTGGCGGGAAAGGGTGCGTGAATGATAGGTGCATCTCCTATAGAAACTCTCTCAAGATGGTGGATACTGTGGAAGCTGCGGATCTGGAAGCCCCTAAATCTATGAAACAATTGCCCTCGCTCCTCCACTTCGCAGACTACTATAGAAAAACCAGGCAGGAGCATGCATTGATCACAGCGCCTCTGAAAGAGCTGCTTTGCAAGACCATTTTAGTTTGCAGGGACCCTGAATGTCAAGGAAGCTTCAAAATAGTAAATAAAACAATAGGCACACTCAAAACACATATGGAACATTGGTTGGACCACCGTGCGCACAGGAGGCCCGCCAAATGCACACAGGCACGCTGGGAGCGCAGGTGTGTGTTGAGTGCACTAGAGCTGCGAAAACTAGTTGTTGGGACAGTCAAATTGAGTAAAATGCAAAATTTATCGTTGAATGGAGCAGGTGGATGGAATTTAATGAGGCGATTGCAGGAGATTTTTTACCATTTACATGATGGTAAGTTCCAAGTGCAGCTTTCCCAACCACTAACCGCTCACATTAGCTATAAAATGGGTCGAGCAGACCAGAAAAGGGTTCTGTATTAGTTGTATAGCTTGTACTCGGCATATCTTACCATGAAGATTTGGTGATACAAGACGCTCTGTGTTTACAGTGTCTCCTTCATGTCCGAGCAATCTACCCCCTCGGACAGTAGCAACCTGGAGCTTGTTTTTCGCGCCAAGATGACGGCTACGAACCCTACTGAGGCTTCTGAACGAATGACTTCGGTAGAATAGGTGATTGAGGAAGTGGTGGAAACTGAGTATGAGGTGAAAGAGATTCTCTCCATGTCGAGCCCAACCACGAGGAAATTAAAAGCAAAGGCACAGAGCTCTAGAAAGCCCCCGAAGCCCATGAAATCGGCTACAGGAAAGCTGCAAACTTCCCCGCTAACTGCAAAATCCCCACAGGCAGCTCAGGAGGAAGCACAACCTGTCGAGCCAATTCAGTGGTTACCTCCCTTTGTTTGACCATGCAGGACATCAACGCGCACGCCAAATAATATTGATGGCTTGGTCACTTCCTTGTAGATGCCACTGACCCCAGGCGAGGTCCCCATCATTAGCGAACCTTTTAGTAAGTTTCATGAGGTCAAGTTTGACGATCACAACCTAGCCAACTTCGAAGCATTCCCTGAACTAGCACCTATGTTATATCTCAACTTGATTCATGATGACAATGGAGTTACAGTCATCCACCAGAGCTGGGTGCATCGGTTGGTCAGGTCCGAGCTCCTGAACTTACTCAGGATGCCCCATTTTGGTCATTACAATATTATGGACCGAATCACATGGCAGTTGCTCGCCCTAATTCACGAAGGTTGCCTGTGGATCTAGGATAAGACTCCTATTGATGCTGCTTTGATTCATCAGATTATTGGTCTCCCAATGAATGGATTAAGCCCTTTGGAGTGAGTGGGTAAGAAATACGACGCTGAGACTGATAAACTTGTGCTCCAAAAATACAAGGTGGAGCAGAATACTCGAGGCTTTATCATCAAATCCATCAATGATCCAGCTAGGAATTTGGACACGATGTTGCTGGCGTGCAAGTTGATGTGAAAATTCCAAGCCGCCACTGTCCCCGCCTATGTGATCCAGCTAGTAGGCCAATGTGGGAATGGGGTTTGCTTCAATTGGGATCAGTACTTATGTGATGAATTTTTGGCCAACATCTGAGAATCCCAGGACTTAGGGCGTGCCTTTTGCTACTTATGGTTGTTTTTCCTTGTTGGTCACCTGGGAAGCTCCTGTAGAGTTTTTCCTCCTTGAGCTTACCCCGGATATGTGTGAAGGAGCCCATTATGTGAACTTGTGGGACTCCAAGGATGCGCAACGCATAGAGGACAATCAAGTCTTCTGGGTCCTCTTCCAAAGTAGTGTGGTAGCTGCCATCAACTCTCAACCATGCTTATCACCCACAGTCTACAATAGGTACAAGCACATCGCGACATTTCAGGTGACCATGCACAACATACATATTCAGAGCTGACAGGAGAAAGCTTGGACTTCGCTCCCCTATATGGTCATGGACGAAGAAATTGACAATGTTATTGCACTCTAGCTCCCGCAGTGGAAGATTGGCTTCAATACCAGGGCGCAAGTCCCTAAAGATGCCAGCACAACACAAGTAATTCCCCCTGTCACTATTAAGGATATTGGAGGCTCCAACAAAAGTACTGGGAAAGACATAGAACCAACTGCGAAGAAAGATGTGAAGCAGAAGTGGATAGATGAGGAGGACACTGAAGTAGCAACATAAAAATATTTGCAACCTAACTTAGGGACAGAAGGAGGGGATGCGGGAGGAAATGCATCCCCTTGCGGGACGAAGCACACAGGCGAGCCTATGAAAGGACCCCAGAAGAAGTAGCGTGCTCAGCGGAAAACACACGATGAAACTGTCACCTTGACCAACGGTGACCTTGAACAGATTATGGATGCAGTCTCTCTAGCCATGCGAGATCGATGGGAAGCCCTCGAAGGAAAAAAGAAGTCTGCGCTCGCCACATTAAAGGCCGAGCTTTGCCAGCTGCAACTAAAGATAGACACACTACACACCAGTGTGACTTTGGTTTGGATGCCGTAAACCACCAGCAATGCTATGCTCACAATGATACAAATCCACCTCTTCCCTTTGCCTAGCACTGCCCTTAGGATCAGTCTACCCGACTTGAGCACGCAGGTCCATAGTTACTAGGAAGTACAACTTGACTTAGCTAGACCACCCCAAGATGCTTTGCAGGGGCTCCACATAGGTATATTTTAGGAGATTCAGCACCGGGACCTGCAGATTTACCAACAGCTAGGCTTGGCTGAGCAAACGATCATCAAAAGAAATTCCGCAATCACCCTTGCCACCATGCAGCAGAAGGAGCTCGAAAGCTTCATTCACCAGCTCTGCGCATAATTTCCATCTGAGATTCCGGCTACCGCTACACCCCAGGCAAAGTTTGAGGGATTGGTCGCCACATTGAAGGCATCTCGAACAGAGTTTGCGGAGGTTAAGTCATGGATGGAGTAGCAGATTGCTAATCTACAGGCTAAATTGTAGCCCGAAACACCTCCAGAGGTGCGGGCCAAGTGATCTACGCTGGTCACCGCAGCCACAAATGTCATCACAGGGCAGATTGCACAGGGTGCTCAACTACTGGAAACTGCCATGCAGCTATGGACCAAGGTCCAACGCGATCTACTCCTGCTTGAAATAACCCAAGCCCTGCGGCAGAAAGAGGAGACGTTTGAAACATTAGAAGCCACCCTACCCACATTGGTTCCTACTCAGCGCTTGGCACAATTGTGAACCAGCCAAGACCTCCAAGCTGAGATAGAAGAGCTTTGATAGAAGAAGAAGGCCCTCAATGGCCGCCTGAAGCCTTAAGCTGTTGACACCCTTAAACTATTGCAGGATGCTGATGTAGCCGTGAAGCAGCTCAACCAAACTCTGGAAAGTGTCACTGCTCTGACGGAAGGCCCGATTTCATAGAAATTGGTCGACATCACCCAGAATGCTGCTGCCCAAAGCAAAGCCATGCTACCCCCATTAGCTGAAGCGATCAAACTATTACAGGTTTATGTGGAGACCCCACCATCTTAGTGACTCGGGAGGAGTCACAAGATTGTGTTGGGGAACTGTTGGAACAAGGTCGCCTACAAAGCTGCAATTCTGGTCCATTTTGTATATTTTTTATTTATATAGTCTAACGCAGGGGTTTTGGGGTGGGTCAAAGCCCCTAAAGCATTGTAAGTAGGTCAAGGGTAGACCAAGAGTCCACAAACCATGGTTTGCAGACCATTAGATGTGTAGGCTAAATTAGTATAAATAGTTGAACCTTTTTGAGTCGATAGGTAGAGAATGAATAGAGATTGATGCGAAGTATGAATTGCTAGATCTTGGATTGGGTTGTTTGGGTTAGAACTCCTGCTAGCTGTGTGCGCGGAGATCCTCTATCCTACTGTGTGTGGACCTTGTTGGCTATGTGTGCATGTGGTATTCAGGGAATGTAAGAGGATTTCGAAAAGTAATATATGTGAAGTATTGCTGAAACATATGATGTTGTCTAAATCTATTCTGTTATTATTGATAATATTGTCTGATTAAGCTATGAACTCGTTTGTTTTATCTCTATGGTATGAAAGTATCTGCACTTAGTATATTACTGTGATGTGACTGTTGTTGCACTTACTTCTTACATCTCTGTTAATGAACGCAAACTATCTGTGTTGACAATATTGGCTGCGATTATGCTATTTTATGGTTGTAATTGATGATATGCACGTGGATGCAAACCTGCTAGAGCAGATATGATAAGAAAAATAGTCTGGTTATGTTCTAGAACCCTGTGAATCACCCTTCTGTGTAGATCTGATAATTGTGGGCTTGTGTTATTACCTACTCTCTCTCAGGGTGCGGAAACCTGGTTCTAGCATGGTCCCATACTGCTTCGGGTGAGAATTTGACATATGCAAGCGGGTCATTGCCAAAAGGGCCAGAAGTATAGGGGTTTGTTGGCAAACCTTCACCTCCGAACCTGGGTCAGGACCCCTCGAGCCAACACAACCATAATGAATTGGTCTCTATCCAAGCTTCTTCAGGGTTCCAAAGTGTTTGTTCCAACCAAGGCTTCTAGGAATAGTAACTCAACCACAACTGTTACAAGGCTTACAAAGCGTTTGTCCAAATAGGACTTTAGGGAATAGTAACTCAACCCACGGGGACCCTTTTAATTTTTATAGACTAATAAAACAAGTCATTCTATTTCAAAGGAAATTTATTTTTCCTATCCAAACTTTAAGCTTTAGTTTTAATTGGCCAATGGAAGTTAAACAAAAAATATTGAGGCTTTATTGCATATCGCATATCGCAAGGTCCCAACAACAAACTAAAGTTCCCTACCACGAAAAAGTGCGGTGTGACTTTCCCGACTCATAAAGAAAATACATTAAAAGATTTAAAAAAGAAATAAAGCTTCCGATTATAATAAAGTTCGTAGTAGGTCCCGCCAATCTGCCACGTCACTTACCACATCCCTGCCATCACAAAAGTGATATTGACATTTCATTTGAATGCTCACTCAAATTATCCAATGCGATATATCACAATTACCATATCGCAATTCTTCATCGTATATACATATTTTTGAATATTTTCGATCGCGATACTTTTATCGCATCACGATAATTCAAGCAATCTTGGTCTCATAATATTCTAATGAGATGAAAAAATACGAGGCTTAATCACATATCGACAAAAGGAAAATATCACGATTTCTAAATTGTGTACTTAAGAAAACATTTGATGCAAGATATCCAATGAGGCACTGAATTGTATATTAGACCATATGAATGCATGTATTCATTAATGATTGAAACATAATGGTATTTATGTCCTCTAGTGTGTAAATAATTTGATTTCCCCCACTTATTGTTTCAAGATTTTTTCATTAAAGAATATATCCAATATCACTTCATTGTTTTCTCATGATTCTCTCACATCCCATGTGTTTGTTCTTGATTCTATTCTCTTTCTCTATGCTACAATATAGTCCCGACAAGTAAGACTTGAACGAAATGTCAAAAAACACCAAGAAGAACAAGAATCCCATGTTTCGACCATAGGAGGCTCCGCCAACTCCAGAGCTAACTGAGATTTCCCTCATTATTTTCTGATACAAAATTTACCACAGATTCAGGAAGCTCTTAATGGGAAGTTATATACAAAATATTTGAAGATGAATAACATATTCAGGAAGCTCTTAATGGGAAGTTATGTACAAAATATTTGAAGATGAATAACCCAGAGTGATCCAAAGCGTAGCCACGTCTAACGATTCCTCCTTGTCTTACGAAACTACTTATGCTTATGCCTCCAATTCTTGTCTTCATCGAATCGCTTCTTGGCCTAATATTCTACCCTACACAGATATCATTAAGTGGGTTATTGAAAATCTGAATATTTTATAAATAACCTTCCTAACCTCAATATATAAAATAATTGGGTCTTTCAGAGTTGAAGACATGAAGAAATGTACCATCTGTCGAACCCGCAAAAGTTATACGATAAGCATTTCCTTCATAACTTTGAAGAGGAAAAAAATATTGAGTGAGAGTCGATAAGACAGTGGAGACAAATCCAAAAAAACATAAGCATGATGAAAATGGTATGTATTCCATATATTCTCTTGCTGGTCCTCATTTCTATACTGCTAGAATGATGTGTAGGTTGTTTGGATATCCCAATACAACAAATTTTTCAGTTGAATGGGTTCCCATAATTGATGTTGTGGAAAATTCCTATATAATGGATTGGGACACAATCCCATAGAATAATATAGCCTCCTAAATCCTAGCCTATGGAAGAAACTGAAATTTCTCTACCAAGACAATGCCCTTCTTTTATATGAGCGCATATATCATGAAAGTCACTTTATTTACCTATGATTTCCCATCCATGGGATGGAAATGTACTTTGGAAGACCCTACTCCTATCCACATTTATTACAAAATCCTCTGGGAATCTAATTTCCAAACCTAGTTTTATAAAATATATCATGGAGGCATGTTACCTTTACATCAATATGTCTTTGGTGAAAAAAGCCGCAAGATTATCCAATGAAGCCAAAGATGATTTCAAAATTATATGAAAGTTTTTTAGAGAAGAGGAATTTATGTATGTTAGGGTTTTTGGTAGTCTGACCAGACCTCATGTTCTCCCACTCTATGTCCCTAACAAACTATTGGCCTAAGAAGTTTCCTATCAAACTGTGGCAAATTGATTAACCAAATCCCTGAAAGAAACCACGAAAGCCTGAGAAGTTTTCCATCAAATATGGGGTATTTTCTCTTGATAATATCAAGCACGCTCAACTTAAAATTAACCAGATATAGTGTCTTAACTTTCCCACCATTCATGTCAAGAAATACAACCCTAACAGAGTAGCGCAGAATTTCACAGCTCAGGATAAGGTGAGAATTTTCATACATAAGCCTAAATACTTTGATGATCTATTTAAGTTCGTCCAAACATATCTATAAGTAGAAAATTTGGCAGAAGACCATCTCAGTCTAGATCAACTTAATGAGTTCAAATAATACAAAAATAAAAGGTTGGAAAATCTCCCTCTTGACACATTGAAGGTTTATCAACCAGTTTTGAAAATAGAGAAGCATTTACGCAGTCTTCAAAAGACAGTGATATGACACAAGTACCAATGGAAAATACATCAGCAACACAACAAACTAAAGAAATTATAATTAGTAGAGGCTTGGATAATGTCTAGGATTAGTTTGATCAACAAATTTGTAAATCATGATCGCAAGAGGTAAAATCCTCAATCTTAATAGAAACAATTAGCACTCCTAAAAGTAACAAGCATAGCTTGCTTACTGTTAGGGCTTATGATAGAATCTATAAATAGAGATGATGTAGAATTCATCCTGACATATGTCACTTTAGAAATTGTTCTTAAAATCGAAGATATTCCTCCCCTCAGTATATTTTATAGTCCTAAGAATAGGGACGTAATGAATAGGAAAGGAAGAGAAGGATAATTGAGCAATCCTAGGCACTAGTTTCTGGGGATGTATCGTTGGCTATTGTGTGGAAGGATCCACAAACAAATCCCTATTATGACTTAACCAGGCTATCACAGTTTGCAGGGTCCTATGCAACAACTACCATTGGTAAGGCTTCAGAAGTGAAACAATCAATCAAAGATAAAGATGACAGGATTCAACAGTTGGAACAATAATTTTTAAAATAAAAATAGAGCATCGACCATCAATGGCATGCACAACTATCACAATTGAAACAAAGCTTTGATGAAATGAAACTCCAGCATGAAACTAACATCAAGGCTAAAGATGCTCAGTTACAAGAACTCCAAGTCAAAATTGAGAAATTGAAGGATAATCCTAAAATTGATGATTTTAACAAAGAATCAGTGGAACTTAACACCTTCCTAGCCCAACAATAGGTGGGATTTTTCCAAAAATTAGCAGTAATCAATGATCTATGTAATGCAAGTGATTCACTGATGAATCAAATGTGCGATCTGAGGACGAATTTTGATGACATTGATGAAAATATTTCTGAATATATGACATGGAAAGACAACGCAGAAGGAAGAGAATAAAACCTTCCAAGGATAGAGGAATCACATAGATAAATCCTCTTTACAGACATGGATATAAAATAAAATAAAAATAAAAAAGAGCCATCTTCCGAGCAAGAGATATCGCAAGCCATATAAATGAAACTATCAACGACAACCTGTTTTTCACTAATCTAATTTAGGAATGCCAATATGGTTCCTTTACAGATGTTAAATTATTAATGAGATCATGGAAGGAATGGTTCAAGAAGAAGGAGGATAATATTAAAAAATTATCAAATTTAAATCTTGAGATATATTGGCAATATCTAGTAAATCCACATAACCAATGGCTAATGTTGTGATGCCTTTTTGACACTACTTAAAACATGCTTCCTGCACTCTCAGATGCAGTGTATACATGAAAAATATGCAAAAGGCCAGCTTAGCCTCCTGAATTGAAGCCCATGATTGATGCTTATGAACTAAAGAAACAAATGGGAAAGAAACTACCTTCCCATTCTTGAAGTTATTGTTCAAAAATACTCTATTTTTGTTCCTTTTAATCTTATTTTAAGGATGGTTGTTCAAACCTCCTCAGATTTTCATGTATTTACTATTTTTAAAATCCAAGTCTTAACTATAAAAACACTTTTATGTCTGTAAGAAAGGGGTTGTGAATTTTTTGTAAAGAAGGTTTTGGAAATTCACACCACTGTACTTTTTGAAGCGTCTTAATAGAAAGGCTGGACCAAGCCTATTTCTTTCATGAGAAGAGCTATGATATATTAGATAATTTTATCTTTATATGACTTCTGTGTTCATATGTGATTGATACTCATATTTCTCTTTATATTGTTTCGTCATATATGTTCTTTAAATATCATTGAGATTAATTCACTATTGAACGTGTGAGATTTCCATCCTTAAATATATGTATAGAACAATCATATATTTCATGCGATATATGTTTAACAATTATTTTTATTAACTATTTAATCAAATTAATCATCTTACTTGCATTTACTTCTTTAAGTGTATGGCAATCTATATTATCTTCCACTTAAGAAAATCTTTGAAATTGCATATTAAGAGTATAATTAAGTCCTAGGATATATATAAATAGAAATATACATACTTATGTTTGTTGCAACTTCCATTTATCACTCCCATTTCCCTATTTTATACCTCACACCCACTCAATTACATTTTAATAGGAAACAGGTCCCATTATCCCCAGTCAAAGCCACTATTCCAAACAGAAAAGGAACTATTTTCAAGTTCTCGACCGAGTGGTTATCCTTGATGTTGAGGCATTGATTTTCAAGGCTTCAACATTTTTGGTGCTATAAGGAGGGCCTGAAGACTGTGAATGGAATTAAGGTCTAATCCTAAATCAAAAGTCCATCAAAATAGTTAATCAACCTCCAAATCTCCTAGAACTTCAAGATCTCACTCAAAGTCTCCAACCTCTAAACCTGAAGTTGTTCAATCACCTCCTAAATCTCATAGTAAACTTCCTAAGGCAATCACTCAAGGTTATTCTCCATAATCACCCAAAGTCTAGACATTGATTAATAAATTAGAAGAAATTTCTATTTCGAAAGAAAATCCTATTCAATCTGAACCCTGAGAAGGAAGTATAACTTTCACTTTACAAATTTCTAGTGTATTAACTTGGTATCAAAGAGAAAAACTTGGAATAACTCCTTTTGAGTTTCCTCTTCATTCTCACTGAAGGAAAAGCCCTGCATCAGAGGTTCAATCATCCACTAGTGTTATTACTTATTCTTCACCTCCACAAACTCCATCATTCATTCCTCCTTCAATTCCTTCTTCCCAACCAATCACTTCATCTATTCATATTATTCAACCTCAATCAACTACTGATGTCACAAGTAGTTCTATTTCAGGGATTATTTCTTCTACCATCACATCAACCTCTCGAACTCCTACAAAATATTCTATTCACAAAACTCCTATAATGGTAGCTAGACCATGGAAATATTCATGAGTTGTCCAAATGGCAAGACCTCTTCATGATTTACCTAATCACCCTAAAATATGGTCGTCTATGAATAATCCCAATGATGGAATCCCCATCGAGGAACACCTCCATAATTTCATGTTAGCCATCAATCTCAATGGAGTGGCTGAAGAAGATTGTGTAGTTAGGTTGTTTCCATATACTTTCGAAGGATCAACAGGTTCATGATACTTTTCATTACCATTAGGTACTATTACCAGCTAGGATATATTTGAAGAGAAATTTTTAACTAAGTTTGGTGATGATCACACAACTGCCACTCTTGTAAATGATATTTCCAATATAAAAGAAAATTTAGGTCAAAATATCAAAGATTTTAATTCCAGATTCCAAAAATTTCAAAAAAAAATTCAAACTACCTTAAAGTCTTGTGTTGATGTGCAAATTTAATGGTACATATCCTCTCTTCCTTCCAATATCGCAATTTTTGTAGACAAAGCTAATAAAGCCACCTTAGTAGAAAAATTAAAAGAAGCCATGTTAGTTGAAAAAAGGATACTTGAATTAGAAAAGAAAACTGCTCAAAAATAAGGAAAGACAAATAAGGTCAAATTTAAGGACGAACCAAAGAAGAAAACTCCTAAAGACCCCTTTGATCTTGAAGGATAGGAAAAGGTCCTTAAATCCATGTGAAATGAAATGGTGGAAATCAAGAAATAGGTAGCTGACTCTTCTAAGAAGCATTTTAGTTCTCTTAAGAAAGCTCAAACATAAGAACCTCAACCTCCAAATATCATATCCAATCCCAAATCTGATCAAGATGAAGATTAAGAAGAAACATAATTATCTGCCGATGACTCCAAAGATGGAGAATTGGTTGAAGTGCATGGATTATGGGATCTTATTCTTCCAACATCTGATAATTAATAAGATCATGAAGCTTTACCCATTAGCACATGAATTAAATGATCTGTAGACTAATCTCAATCAATTCAAAATCATAAACCCTCTACTTCTACTACTAAAGACAAAGGTGTGAATAAAAAATCCCCTTCTACATCTTCTCAATTAATTCCATCTTCTTCAAATTATCCATCTACATCTAAAACTTTGGTGGTTTCTAACACCATAGAATATAATATAGTAGAGGATATGAATAAGGTTAAAGCTAAAATTTCCTTGTATGAAGTAAGTAAATTAAAGCAACAACAAAATTTTTTACATAAGGAATTGAATGCATTCTCTGCGTCTCCTTTACCTTCTGTTGTTACATATAAATCTTCTAAAGGAAAAGGAAAAATTCCTAATGATTCTTATGAAAACATTGATCCCATTGATGCTATCTTAATTAGGGATAGATCAAATTCCCATATTCCTCCTTTCCTTCTAAATTTTGAAATCTTCAATAAAAATTTGCATAATTGGTTGGTAGATTCAAGGGCATCTTCAAATATAATTCCTTATTCAATTCTCTTGAAATTAAATATTTCAACCCAAAAGTATGTTATTCATATTTTCCAAATTGACAGAACTAAATTCAAGGTATTGGGGGAAATGAATTATGTTCTCACAAGAATTTCTTCCAATTCCAAAGTATATCAAATTATTGATATAATTTTTGTTGCTATTCCTGGCTTTTATAGTTTGATTCTAATTAGAGATTAGTTTGAGAATATTCATGGTTATTTCACCACAAATTGGTCTCATATGTGGCTTCCTTCCAATGGAAAGCCCAATCAAATTCGAATTGAACAAGAAAATAATATGAAACATTTAGTAATTGATTTTGAAGAATATAATGAACTGGTGGTCTTCACCAACAATATCCTTGAGAACTATTATTCTAAATCCTTTTTGGGTAGTTTTAATGTGCAAGAATCTCCTCTTTCAATTAATTATGTCACTTCCCAAATTGAAAAAAATTTCACAGACATATTTATCCAAATGTGTAAATATTTTGAATAAACCAATAGTTAAATATTTATTTTGGAATTTGTATTTTGATGGCTCTAAATCCAATGGTGGTGTAGGAGCAAGATGAATTATAATAAGTTGAGAAGGATAAAACACAATGTTGGCATGTATATTAGAGTTTGAATGCATTAATAATACTGTTGAGTATGAAGCACTGGTCCAGGGTTTGTACAAAGTGATAGGCCTTGGTGTGAAATACCTTCAAGTGTTTGGAGACTCGGAATTGTTGTAAAATAGGCAAGAAACACCATTCATTGTGTCTCTACTCATTTGAATCATTATCAATCTCTTATTCAAACCATCACTTCACATTTTATAGCATTTAATATTTCTCCTATCCCAAGACTTCAAAATTCTAGCACTGACCTACTGGCTAATGTAGCATCCAGACTCATTCCACCTGAGGATTATAGTCCAGATAGATTTACAATATAATTATTTTTTTTCCCATCCATTCCTGAAAATATCATTAATTGACGTGTGTTTAATGGTGACGAAGAAATTTTAAGTATTTTAAAATCTGAGGGGTCATACAATGATCAAATAATTGATGAAGATGAGCATAATAGACAATGGAAACAATCAACTGAAGAAAATTCCCTACCTAATTTTGTGGTTAAGCTGGAAGATATGTATGATTTAAATAATATATTTAAGAAGGTTACTAACTATATACATCAGATTTCAAATTTTAGGTTTGAATTAGTAAACCTTGGGATTGATCTTAAACCCGAAAACATCAATTTAGGTATTGGCCTCTCAACAGATTAAATATTAGCCTTTATTCATTTGTTGAAAAGATACAATTTTTTCTCTCTCTTGGAGTTATGAAAATGTGAGAACTTATGATACCTCCATCATACATCATACTTTTCCAATGATATCCGTGAGAAACCTATTCAACATAAATTGTGGAAAATTCTTCCAAATATAGAAAACCGAATTAAGAGCGAGCTAAAAAAATTTCTTAAGGCCAAAATAATTTTTCTAGTTCTGAATGGGTTTCAAAATTGGATTTTTTTAGGAAGAAGAATGGTGACACATACATTTTCTTTGAATTTAGGAATTTAAATAAATCTTTTGAAAAAGATAATTTTCCTCTACCACCTATGGAACACATACTACAATTAGTAGGTGTTTTTGAACTTATGTCTTTCCTTGATGGCTTCTAAGGATATAACCAAATCCTAGTTCACGCAAATGAAAGATTGAAAACTACTTTTAGAACTAAATGGGGAACTTATTCCTACCAGAAAATGCCTTTCGGATTAATAAATACATGAGCAACCTTCCAAATAACTATGGACATCACTTACAAGGGTAAGATAAATTAAATTGTTGTTTTTTACTTGGATGATATAACCATATATTATGAGAAAAGAAACAATAATTTAAATGATTTAAAATAGAGTTTTGAACGATGCAAAAAGTATGGAATCTCACTAAATCCCAAGAAGTCATACTTTGCTCTCAGTGAAGGAAAAATCCTAGGATTTATTGTATCTAAGGAAGGAATTTGCATAAACCCTAATAGGATTGAGGCAATCTCTGAAATCTCTTTTCCTCATAACAAAAAATCAATGGAATCTTTCCTAGGACAGATTAATATTTTTAAGATATTTGTTCCTTATTTCTCTCAAATTGTTTTTCCTTTACAAGATATGATTAAGAAAAACTTAGTGTTATAATGGGGAAATATTGAAAGAGAAGATTTTGGGACAACCAAACAAGCTATTATCGATGCTCCCTCCTTAACAACTCCCATATTTTTTGATGATTTTATTTTTTATACTTTTTCTTCTGAGTTATCTTATGCTGTTGTATTAGCAGAAATCAATGATCAACAAATAAAGGCACCTATCTATTTCTTCAGCTCAAACTTTCAAGGTGTAGAACTAAATTATTCAGAGGTGGAGAAACAAGCCTTTTCCATTTTCAATTCCATAAATAATTTCAAGCCTATTCTTCTAAAAACTCAAACCAAAGTAATTGCCCCATTTCCAGTAGTAAGACAATTTCTTGTTAAAAATGAGTTAGGAGAGAAAAGAAAAAATTGGGTCACTGCTTTGAAATAATATGACAAAGAGATCAAACGAGCTAAAATTTTCATAGGTTAAGTTTTTTGGATATTACTTATTGAATCTTCCAATATATCAGTTGATGAAAACTCAAGTGACACTATCCATATATCTGTTGTATGCCTTACTAATACCCAATCCCAATATGTTGATCTCATTTTTTACTTAAAAATTGGTTATTCTCCCCCTAAACTCAATTACGATAGGAAAAGGGATTTAATATTGAAATAAAATCAATATGAAATCATTGATAATGTGTTATTCAAAAAAAATTATAATTCTTTTTTGTTAAGTGTTTGGTCAATTTAGTGTATCCTAAATTGCTGCATTTAATTTGTCAATCTGGGATTCGTAAGCTGAAGAAGTGCGGCACACTATATGTGCAAGATAACCTATTTCTTAACTTTTTGTCGTTTTTGGTTTTCTAAGGTGAAATGGAAATTCTAAAATGAAAACAAGTATGGTCATATTTGTTCAAGGAAATGATATTCCCTATAATGATTTACCAACTTGAAACTTAAAAAGGAATTTGAAATTTTCAATGACAAAACTTGAAAGGAAATGAAAATGTACTGCTGAAATGAAAAGATGCTGTAAGTCTAATAAATCAAAAACAGTGAACTAGTGAGCATGAAACTAAACTATTCTTGCTGCTGTCTAAACAAAAAGAAACTATGCTTAAAGAAATTCAAAATCGCAACAAAGTAAATCTAAATCAGATTACATCAATTTATCTTCTGATCCTTCATCATTAGTCCAGCTATGATTTTCGGAAGTAACCATAAACAACTTGAGTAACTGATATCTAACTTGCAGAAAGTAAACTAATATCAAACCATACATTCATAATTCAATCCCTTGCCATCAGCCCAGCTGTGGCTTTCGGAGGTAACTGAAGATGTCATGTACAATTTAACATTTCTAACTTGCAGAAAGGAAACTAATACTAAACTACACGCTTCATAATACAATCCCTCACCATCAGTCCAGCTGTGGCTTTCGGAGGCAACTGAAGACGTTATGAGCAGTTTAATATATTTAAATTTGCAGAAGGAAAACTAATACTAAACTACACATTTCATAATACAATCCCTCACCATCAGTCCAGCTGTGGCTTTCGGAGGCAACTGAAGATGCTATGAGCAGTTTAATATATCTAATTTTACAGAAAGGAAACTAATACTAAACTACACATTTCATAATACAATCCCTCACCATCAGTCCAGCTGTGGCTTTCGGAGGCAACTGAAGATGCTATGAGCAGTTTAATATATCTAAATTTAACTACTGAAACAATTAAGCAAAACTGAGTTAAACAAAGCAATACCGAAATTAAACAGAAACTAAGAAAAATAAATTAGCAGCAGAACAATGTTAATTCCATGTCATTAGTCAAAAAAGCTATAGAAATGCCCGGGCTTCCTATCTATAACCTGAAACAAGAACATTGATCAGTGATTAACAACATAAAACATGAAAGACAGAAGTGAAATGGAAAGCAGGAAAGTTTATAAACAGAAATGAAAAAGATGAAATGTATAAACATGTGAATGGATTATGGCACAATGAGCTTTAAAGAAATGAAATAAGAACTATAAACTAATGCACAAAACCTTTGCTGAGCAGGGGCCCTCTACACCAGCCTTGGCAACAATCTTCAAGTATGAATTAAGTTGGAAAACAGAGTCTTCTTATATTAAAAATGCAGTCATAACAGTATGGTAGTATTACGGCTCAAAGGCAGCGTAATTACATTACAGAGCAGACTTAATAAAATTAACAGAGACTAATCGGGACTAACTCTATATGCGTATGCAAACGCGTTATATATAACAAAAGAAATATAACTATCTCCTAAAGTTTATGCTAGTGTAGAACACGTAGACCATTACGTCCACAGATCTAGGATCATGGCCGTGTTGGAAAATAAATCTATGAGAAGTGGATGCTTGAATTCGACTATGGAGCCATGTACAGATGTCGACTTGTCCTCCGCAAGCTCAGAAACGGCCATATGAACCTTTACGTGACACGGAACAGAGTCATGTCACCGTAAGACTCTATGGTTGACTTCCATGTGGACGCCTTTGACCGTGGCTTCTTTAGATGAGTTTGCTCGAACCAATAGGACACGAACCATGTCCACATCATTCCTGACTTTCCCATGTGGCTCGTTTTCCCTGTAAACACCTGTAACATAGAGTTTCACAAAATAGCTGCGGAAAGTTGCAGTAGCTACATAAAGTGGCAAGATTCCGCAACTGAATGAACGAAATCTAAATCAAATAGAAAACAAAAAAATATAATTAAAAACCATGTTAGATGCTCTTTTTCAAATGATATTGACAACTTGGGAGGTTCAGGTGAGTGAAAAATGTATAGAAAAGTGTATGGAAAGATGCAGAATTGAGACTCAACATACCCCCACTGTGAAGGTGTTGCATGTCCTCATGCAACCAAAATTTTAATATTCCTTCCTTAGTTCATGTGCCTTGACACTTCAGACAGCACATCCAATCCTCTCCTCCTCTTCCTTGGTTCTGCTAACATTCTGGGTTTATTCATTAAGCACCTAAATTTGATATTAACCAGTGCTCTGCTCAACTTTTGGAATTTTCTTTTCAATTTCTTGTTCTTCTTTTTCCATATTCCCAGATGTAGCATAGTATTATCATGGATGATTTTGTCCAGTTTGCCTTGTTCCTTCAATGTCTCATTTTCATTTTTGATATATTTATTCAAAAGCTCTAACTCAAAAATTTCCTGTTTTAGTGATTGGACTAAATCATCCTGTATTGTATGAGGCTGGATAGACGAAGTACTGGGACCTATAGCTGCCTTTTCCAAAGATTCTATATATTCATATACTTCCTGCTGCTTGGGGTCTATTTCAGGTGTCATTTTTATTGGGTTGTCCCCAAAATGCCGTGAAGGAGAATAATCTGGCTGAGGAGGGCTCACATCAATATCTTGCTGAGAATGGGATGGAGTATGTTCAATGTCTGATTGGGAATGAAATGAACCAGGTTCACTAACTGACTGAGATGGACTATGGTCATCTGGGGACTGTTCAGATGTTTCCTCTCCCAAATCAATGAAATGAGGACCCTTCATTTGCGTTTTCCTCAATTTCCCCTTAAGTCTGCTGCTTCTTCTCACACGCTGTGGTGCACTATCCTTTTGTTTTTGTTTTCCTTTCTCTGTCTTCTTGGCCATAGAGGACTATTTTTGAAGATAAACTAGTCTTTCAGATAACACTTGATTATCTTCTTCTTCTTCAGAAGGAGTTTTATGTATAGCCTCAATAGTTTTTCTTTCTTTTGGTGTTATTGGCTTCTTACCCTTGATTTCTTTCTTCTTCCTCTTTGACAGTCTTTCTTCCCTATCAGTTCTTTCAATTACAGTAGTAGGAGTATTTTGGATTTCATCAATTGTTCTTTTTCTCCTACTTCTTCTTGCTGTGCTACCTTCAGGAATTTCCTGAGGTTCCTCAAAGAAATTTCTAACCAGAAATTGTTCCCATGTGTCTTTCTTTTCCTTTAACTCCTTTTCAATCAAAATTTTTATAAGGCCGTGGTGATATAGATGAGGTTCTACATCTCCTAAATGTTTCTGAACAGTCACATACATTTTCTTCAAGCTATTTAACGGAAAATATGGGAGATTGAGAGCTTGATTATCTAGAAAATTCATCAGTAACCTGGTATGGTACATGTACATGGACCCAAAACGGCCTTCACATGTAATGAATTTCTGAACAACTAGCAGCAAAGTAGCCCATTCCTCTTTCAATGCATGCACAAGAATTCCTCTTTTAAAAACAATTATGTCCATACCTTGGTTTCATAAGATTGTTCTCCATGCTTCATCATTGATACTTTTATTCTTAAACCAACGCTCACCCTCCTGAAGAAGTTCCGTGGCTGTTGCTATAGATGCTTCATTGACCGCAAACTTAAGGTCTCCAATTTCTGCTTCCAAGCCATTAAATGACCTTGCAAATGCTTTTGTAACTTCTTTGTGATAACCTCTGAACTTCTGGATAAAACGCAGCCATTTTTCTTTCTTCAATATCTCCCTTACTTGCGGATATCCCTCCATGAACTTCGGTCCTTCCGGTTCTGCTCTTAGCAATTTACCCATTTCTCTTTTTGCTCTTCAAAGACTTTCATGTGTGGAGGATTCAAATGGAAATAGAACTGCTGAATGCACAGAAACGAGCTCAATGACTGTGGGAATATATTATAGAATGGGAATGAGCACAATGAACAGAATGGAGTGAGACTGTGGGTAGATATCCGAGAGTGAAAATGAGCACAATGAACGGAATGGAGTGAGACAGAATAGAAAAGGGTTTCGTGAGCATAATAGAGATATGACTGTGCAATTGACAGAGTATAACACATTCGGCAGCGTTTTGAAATTTGGTGGCTGCGAAATATTCAATCAACGGTTATGGATTTATACGGCTGTAAGAGTCCTTGGTCAAATCAAATACGTCTCATTGTCACCGGTGGAATATTGGATCATGAGTGAAAATCGGGGGTTTAATGATGGAACCGTTTGTGAATGAATGCGAGAGGATAATATGGAGATCGTGAAAGGTTACGGAATTGTCAATATAATTATTGCACATAATGGATAGAGCTCATGGTTCAGAACTATATAAAAATGTGTTTTTCAATGCTATTTGAAATAAATTTTATTCATACCTTTGGAATCTTTGCCTTTTCCTTTGGTCTTCAACTAATTGCTCTTCATTGGTGTCTTGAATGCTCCATGTATTCATTTTTTATCCTCTCACCTGCATTTTATTTCATGATTATGGAAATAACATCTGACTGTACATTCTTTTTGAAAACAGAGTAGTAGCTGCGGAATCTGCTTCTAGCTGCGGAAACTGGAGTCAGCTGCGGAAACAGATGTCAGCTGCGGAAACTGACACAACTATTACTTGGATGAATGGAAATGAACAGATGACAAATGAACAGATGGAAATGGTTATGAAAAAGATTTTTATTAATGAAATGGAATGAAATGGATGAAATGAAGTGGAGTGGAGTGAAATGAAGTGAAATGAAATGGAATGAAGTGGAATGGAATGGAGTGAATGATCACAAAACTTGTGAAATGAAAGAGAGATTTTTTTTTGGAAAATATAGAGTGTCAGGTGTTCCTGATTTTCACCCTATATTTTCTGTATAAGACTGCCAATCAGTGATTGGTTTTTAGGCTTATACAATTTTTTTTTTTTTTTTTTAACTGAAAAGAACAAAAGCTAGGCTGGTGGAGAAGAAGAATTCTTCTGTACCAGCCTGATTGCAGAACTTTCTTGAAACATTTTGACAAAATCCTCTTTTGAGAGTGGCTTATGATAAACTTTCAATCTATGGTCATTCACAATAAGAGGAGTTTGAAACTCATCAATGGTCTTGATTCTTACAGCTCCATTGCTAAAGATCTTGTCAATCTCATATGGCCCAAGCCAATGAGTCTGAAATTTTCCTTGAAAATATTTAAACTTGGAATCAAATAACAATGCCCAATATCCTTCTTGAAACTTCTTCTCTTTGATGTACTTGTCATGCCATTTAGTTCTTTGATATTGAACTAGATCAGTTCTTAGAATTGCTTCTTGTCTGATCTCATCTAGCTCATTCAACTGCTCCATTCTATGCTTTTGAGCTTCTGACAAGTCCATTCCCAACTGAACTGCTATCTTGAAGGTCTTGACTTGAACTCAATGGGGAGCAAGACTTCTTTCCCATAAACAAGTTCATAGGGAGAATGTCCTGTTGTATTCCTCCATGTAGTTCTGTAGGCCCACAAGGCTTCTGGAAGCCTTTCTGCCCAATCTCTTCTATGTAGATGAACAGTTTTGGTGATGATACTTTCAAGAACTTTGTTTGTGGACTCTACTTGACCATTTGCTTGTGGATGGTAAGGAGTAGATCTTCTGTGCTTGATTTTGTATTCTTCCATCAACTTCTCCACCAAATTTGATGTGAATTGGCTCCCCTGATCTGTCACAATTTCTCTTTGAACACCAAAGCGAGTAAAAATATCCTCATAAAGAAAATGAACAACTGAATTTTCAGTAGCAGATACTAATGCTTTGGCTTCTACCCATTTAGTAACATAATCAGTACAAACCAATATATACTTCTTTTGCTTAGATGGTGGATTAATAAGTCCAATGAAATCTAAAGCCCATTTTTCAAAGGGTTCAATGAGCACCTGTGTTTGCAATGGCATTTCATTTGAAAGGGTAGGTTTCCCTACTCTTTGGCAGCTGTCACACCTTTTGACATATTGTTTTGCATCTTTGAAGAGGGAAGGCCAATAATATCCTAAAGAGAGGATTTTATAGGTCGTCCTTTTGTCTGCAAAGTGTCCACCACATGGTTCATCATGACATGCCTTAAGAATATCAGGCATTTCATCTTCCCTGACACATCTTCTGATCACAAGATCTGGCCCTGTTTTAAACAATTCGTTAGAAATCCATGAATATTTTGAACTCTCCTGAATAATTTTTTGTTTTTCACTTGGAAATAAATGTGAAGGTAGTTTCCCTGTAACCAAATAGTTAGCAATATCTGCATACCAAGGTGTCTTAATAGTTACTGCAAATAAGTATTCATCAGGAAACTCATCCTCTACAGGAGAATCTTCTTTAGTATTCTGAATCCTAGACAAGAAATCAGCTACTGTATTTTGTTTTCCTGGTCTATCCAACACAGTAATATTGAATTCTTGCAAAAGTAAAAGCCATCTTGTCACTCTGCCATTAGTAACAGGTTTGTTCATTAAATATCTAATTGCAGAATGGTCAGTATGAATAAAAGTTTCATAGCCCGTTATGTAATGTCTAAACTTATTAATTGCATGAACAACAGCTAAGAACTCTTTTTCAGTCACAGTATAATTCAACTCTGTGGGAGTCAAATTTTTACTGGTGTAATAAATGGCATAAGGAATTAAATCTTTTTGACCCAACACAGCTCCAAGAGCTGTATCTGAAGCATCTGTAGAAATATGGAAAGGAAGTTTCCAATTTGGTCCTTTCAAGATAGGTGCTTCAGATATTCTTGTTTTCAAAGTTTCAAAAGCTGATTGACAATCAGGATCCCATTTAAATTCACAGTCTTTTGTAAGCAATTTGAAGAGTGGAGATGCTATTTTAGTGAAGTTTTCTATAAATCTTCTATAGTAACCAGTAAATCCTAGAAAACTTCTAACATCTCTTCGACAATTTGGAATAGGCAACTTGGAAATGACTTCAACTTTTGATCTATCAACCTTAATCCCATCTCCTGAAATATGATGTCCTAAAACAATCCCTTCAGTAAACATCATAAAGCATTTTTCATGGCTTAATGAAAGGCTTGTTTCTTTACATATTATAAGAACTTTTTCCAAATTTTCTAATGCCTCTTCAAATGAATTACCATAAACTGTAAAATCATCCATATAAACCTCTACACAATCATGGATTAGATCAGAAAAAATTCCTAGTACTGCTCTTTGGAATGTTGCTGGTGCATTACATAACCCAAAGGAAGCACTCGGTAGGCAAAAGTTCCCCATGGACAAGTAAATGTGGTCTTATCTTGATCTTCAGGTGCTACCTGAATTTGATTATAGCCACTAAAACCATCCAAAAATGAAAAGTACTTTTTACCTGCTAATGTATCTAAAACATGATCAATAAAAGGCAAAGGAAAGTGATCCTTTAAAGTTGCTTTGTTCAATTCCCTGTAATCAATGCATACCCTCCATTTACCATTATTTTTAGGTACTATAACCAAAGGAGAAACCCATCGGCTATCTGAAATTGGATAAATGAAGTTTACATTGACTAATTTTTGGAGCTCTTCTTTCACTATCTCCCTAAGATTTGGATTCATCCTTCTTTGAGGTTGTCTGATTGGTCTAATGTTTTCCTCAATATAGATATGATGGATGCAAGTCTTAGGATCAATACCCTTCATGTCAGTATACTCCCATGCAAATGCAGTAGAATGTTTTTGCAAGATTTTGGTTAGTTCTTCTTGTTGTGATTTTTCCATATGTTTGTTGATATTCAATGTTTTTCTTGGAAAAATCTCAATAGTAGAACTACCAAACTCTTCCATAGAGTAAAGAGACATTTGTCTTGATGATAAATATTCTATGTCAGATTCCAACCGAAATTGTGTGGGGTCATATTCTGAAGATGTCTCAAAATTTTCTAATGTGTTCAGAATTTGACTATCCTCACTGATTTCAGAAATGGTAAAGACAGGTTGTATAGTGTCCTCATCATCAACCCATTCATTGTCTCCTACTTCCGTGATTGCTCTTGCTGGAGGATACAAATTAAATTTCTTTGTCGAATTACCATTAGAAATGTACATGTCCCCAGATCTACAACTAATAAAAGCATCAGCTGTGGCTAGCCAAGGTCTTCCTAAAATAAGTGGGTGCCCTCCTAGATTACTCTTGGGATTCAAAATCATAAAATCTACTGGATATTCCCAAGAATCTAAGGAGACTGAAATATCTTCTAATACACCATCTGGTTTAATAACTGATCGATCTGCAAGTTGCAGTAAAGTAGGTGTAAAAAGAAGGTTAGGAAGTTTTAGCTGTTCCATAGTCTGTCTACTCATAATGTTGATAGCAGCCCTTAAGTCAATCAATGTGTTTGGAATTTCTATCCCATTTATATGTGTCTTGACAATTGGACTTCCTGGATCTACATACTTCTGCATGGTAATTTTTCCCATCATAATATCTCCAATTTTTCCTACCAGGTGGATTCTTCTTGTGTCTTTTAGTTTCCTTCCTGGTCTTTTGAAACTCAACTCCTTTATTGTTTTTGCTAGAATAGAAATCTCTCGAATGGCTTGTAGCAAGGGAATCTTGATACAAACATTCTTCAATTCATCTAGAAAGTCATAGTTAGGCAACAAGATTTGTTTTTCCACCCCCTTATCAATTTGTAGTCTTTCAGGAAAAGGAGGTGTAGATGAAGATGCAGGTTTCTCAACCATAGGAGTTGTGGGTGTTAAATTTTCTTTTTCTTTTTGAATATTTGAATTTTGAAGAGATTCTTCCTCAGAACCCTTATTGACTTGAAGAGAATCCTCCTCAGAGGTATCTTGCTCTTGGATATCTATAGAATATTTTTCTAAAACTCTACCAGATCTGAGTTGTACATCGTTGAGAGGAACAATCATATAGGTAGGAAATTGTTGTCCTTCTACCATGTAAGTATTCTGAGGATTCTTATTGTTAGGATTTGGCAATGGCTGAGCCGGAAGTTGATTTGTCTTTTGTTGGTATGGGAGCATGAGTTGAGGATTTGGATTTTGTTGAGAAGGTTGTTGTTGTGGAAATGGCAATGAAAGTTGTGGATTTGGGTTTGGAAGTTGTGGAGCTTGTTGATTTTGAAAGGATGGAGGATATTGATAAAATTGAGCAAATCTCCCATAAGGATTTTGCATCCCTTGTACCCATGGCTGATATGAATTTTGATGTTGGGGCCAAGGTTGTTGCCAAGGATTCCAATTTGGTGGGGTTTGGAAATTCATAGGGTTGTTAAACCCTTGAGTTTTTTGTCCCTGCCAAGGTCTTCTTGCAACAAAACAGAGAGATTCTACTGAATTTGGGTCTTCTTGAAAAACAGCTTTGAGTCCAGGAATTGAAGGACAATCCTCGATCTCATGATTCTCTGAGCAAATCATACATGTTTCTACAACTTTTGCATCCAAGGGACATTCCCTTAAAGCATGTTTCTTCCTACATTTCGGACAAAATATGGCTAAAGCATCTGTTTCTGCTTTCTGCTTGTTTTGGATTTTAAGGGTGTCCAGTTGTTCACTAAGGCTCCCTAAGATATCAGTTTTGAACTCATCAAGCATATTACCAATCTCTGCCCTACTTACTGATCCAGTTGCAGATTTGTTAGCCCTAATAAGAGAAGGATCCCTAGGCCCTTTTCCTGTTTTAGATTTTCCTCTTGAGAGATGGACACATAGTTCGTTATATCACGAAGTGGGAGTTGAGAAATGTCTCCTTTCCCCATCATGTTTAAAATATCTATCCATTCATCTCTAATGGCTTTTAATATGAGGGCTTTCAAGGTTTCATAATCTAAATTGCTCATCTTTTCTCTTTTCAAGTTGTATTGAAATCTTTCAAGTAAATCTTCCAAATTTTCATCTTCTTTTTGCATCATTTTGAATACCTCATCCTTGTGATTGGTGGGCATACAATAGTCCAAGTATCTATCCAAATTTTTTTGTTTCATATCATTCCAAGTCCTGATAGATTGAGTGGCTAATCCCATGAACCATTTCAAAGCAGATCCCTTCAATGTTGAAGGAAACAGTTTGAGTTTTTGAGAGTCTTCCATATAGTCATAGGTTCGGCACACAACTTCAAACTCAAACAAAAATGTTTCAGGATCCTCACTTCGCAATCCATAAAAGTTAGGGAGGACAGATGGTGAGATATTTTTCATTGTTGCATGAGTTTCCTCATCAACTATAGGGAATCCAAACAAGTTGTCTCCGTCCCTATTTCTACCATTATTTCCTTCACCATTGTTGTCTCCATTGTTTCCTCCTCTTCTACCTCTACCTCTACCTCCATCTATTACTTCCTCCGCCATGATAGTTTCTTTAGAGTCCTTAAAGTCCTCTAGTTTTTCTACCAAGGGAGAATGAGAGAAAGTATCTTTGTTTTCTAAATGGGATTGAGTAGGTGGTATAGGAGAATCCTCTAATTCAGCTGTTCCTTGACTTCCAAAAATCTTAAGGCTAGGGGTAGATGGTGGTGAATCTAGTCTATGCCTTGAAGAAGATGGAGTTGTGAAAATTGAACTCTTGGCTTTAGCTATAAACCTTCCCCTAGAATCTCTTGCTCTATGCATGTCATTTTTATTTTATTTTAAAGTTGGGCTAATAATTCTCTTTCTGATCTTCCAGGTCACACTAGGTGCAAGAAGAGAGCATACTTAAGAAATTACTAAACCAATAACTCTCTTTTCTGATCCTCCAGATCACACTAGGTGCAAGAGGAGAGCATACTTCAAGAATTTATCAAGTTTTCCCTTCTTTTATGATTTTGTGTTTTTTTTTTAAGAAATTGGCTACCTAGTTACACTTCCCCGGCAACGGCGCCAAAATGTTTGGTCAATTTAGTGTATCCTAAATTGCTGCATTTAATTTGTCAATCTGGGATTCGTAAGCTGATGAAGTGCGGCGCACTATATGTGCAAGATAACCTATTTCTTAACTTTTTATCGTTTTTGGTTTTCTAAGGTGAAATGGAAATTCTAAAATGAAAACAAGTATGGTTATATTTGTTCAAGGAAATGATATCCCCTATAATGATTTACCAACTTGAAACTTAAAAAGGAATTTGAAATTTTCAATGACAAAACTTGAAAGGAAATGAAAATGTAATGCTGAAATGAAAAGATGCTGTAAGTCTAATAAATCAAAAACAGTGAACTAGTGAGCATGAAACTAAACTATTCTTGCTGCTGTCTTAAACAAAAAGAAACTATGCTTAAATAAATTCAAAATTGCAACAAAGTAAATCTAAATCAGCTTACATAAATTTATCTTCTGATCCTTCATCATTATTCCAGCTATGATTTTCGGAAGTAACCATAAACAACTTGAGTAACTGATATCTAACTTGCAGAAAGTAAACTAATATCAAACCATACATTCATAATTCAATCCCTCGCCATCAGTCCAGCTGTGGCTTTCGGAGGTAACTGAAGATGTCATGCACAATTTAACATTTCTAACTTGCAGAAAGGAAACTAATACTAAACTACACACTTCATAATACAATCCCTCACCATCAGTCCAGTTGTGGCTTTCGGAGGCAAATGAAGACGTTATGAGCAGTTTAATATATTTAAATTTGCAGAAGGAAAACTAATACTAAACTACACATTTAATAATACAATCCCTCACCATCAGTCCAGTTGTGGCTTTCGGAGGCAACTGAAGATGCTATGAGCAGTTTAATATATCTAATTTTGCAGAAAGGAAACTAATACTAAACTACACATTTCATAATACAATCCCTCGCCATCAGTCCAGCTGTGGCTTTCGGAGGCAACTGAAGATGCTATGAGCAGTTTAATATATCTAAATTTAACTACTGAAACAATTAAGCAAAACTGAGTTAAACAAAGCAATACTAAAATGAAACAGAAACTAAGAAAAACACATTAGCAGCAGAACAATGTTAATTCCATGTCATTATTCAAAAAGCTATGAAAATGCCTGGGCTGCCTATCTATAACCTGAAACAAGAACTCTGATCAGTGATTAACAACATAAAACATGAAAGACAGAAGTGAAATGGAAAGCAGGAAAGTTTATAAACAGAAATGAAAAAAAATGAAATGTATAAACATTTGAATGGATTATGGCACAATGAGCTTTAAAGAAATGAAATAAGAATTATACACTAATGCACAAAACCTTAGCTGAGTAGGGGCCCTCTACACCAGCCTTGGCAACGATCTTCAAGTATGAATTAAGTTGGAAAACAGAGTCTTCTTATATTAAAATGCGCTAAAATAAACCTGGTGTAGTATTAATAACAAAGGCGTCAATTAATATTGCTGTGAGTGCATTTAATAAAATTAACAAGAGACTAATTTATTAAGAGACTAATTTATCAATATATGCGTATGCAAACGCGTTATATATAACAAAATAAATATAACTGTCTCCTAAAGTTTATGCTGGTGTAGAACACGTAGACCATTACGTCCATGGATCTAGGATCATGGTCGTGTTGGAAAATAAATCTATGAGAAGTGGATGCTTGAATTCGACTATGGAGCCATGTACAGATGTTGACTTGTCCTCCGCAAGCTCAGAAATGGCCATATGAACCTTTACGTGACACGGAACAGAGTCCTGTCACCGTAAGACTCTATGGTTGACTTCCATGTGGACGCCTTTGACCGCGACTTCTTTAGATGAGTTTGCTCGAACCAATAGGACACGAACCATGTCCACATCATTCCTGACTTGCCCATGTGGCTCGTTTTCCCTGTAGACACCTGTAACATAGAGTTTCACAAAATAGTTGCGGAAAGTTGCAGTAGCTGCGGAAAGTGGCAAGATTCCGCAGCTGAATGAACAAAATCTAAATCAAATAGCAAACACAAAAATATAATTAAAAACCATGTTAGATGCTCTTTTGCAAATGATATTGACAACTTGGGAGGTTCAGGTGAGTGAAAAAGGTATAGAAAAGTGTATGGAAAAGATGCAGAATTGAGACTCAACATTAAGATGCTTAGAAAAATCGGAAGCACAAAATTTATTGCCGGAGTTACATGATGGACCAACTGGTAGACACTTTGGAGGAGATACCGCCACTTCTAAAACCCTGCATGTTGGATATTACTGGCTAAATTTGTTTAAGGATACACATGCATATGTAACGAAATGTAAAATTTTCCAAACTATTACAATATGACAAGGAAAACCAGCCTTACCTCTCTAACTAGTCAACATTGATCAAAATTTTGAACAATGAGGATTGGATATAATAGGTGATATTTTTCCTCACTCTTCCAAGAAACATATTTTTATCCTTACTACTACAAATTACTTCACCAAGTGGGTGGAAGAAGGCAATTCTGAAAATATTATTGAATTCATTGATCAATTTATTATCACTAGGTTTGCTTACCCAATGCATTTATGTTTGAAAATGCATCTTAATTTTCAGGAAATAACATGACTGAGTTTGCTTTAAAAAGAGGGTTTAAACTTAAATACTTTTCTAATTACTATCCTCAAGGGAATGGTTTAGAAGAGTCAACTAATAAAAACCTCATTATCATTATTAAACAAGCTATTGAAAAAAGTAAAAAGAATCAACATAAAACTTCGACACAAGGAAAAATGGAAACTACATAAAAACACAACAAACTGAAGAAATTATGTTTAGTAGTAACTTGGATAAATTCTGGGATCAAATTGATCAACATATTAGTAAACCAGGATCACAAGAGGTAAGACCTCAATTTGAGAAGAAACAATCAACACTCCTGAAACTAACAAGAAGAGCTCGCTTACTGTTGGGGCTTCTTACAAAATCTATAAATACAGATGATGCAGAAGTCATATCGACATACCCCACTTCATAAATTATTCTTAAAATTGAATAGATTCCTCCTCTAAATATATTCTACAGTCCTAAGCATAGGGCCGTAATGAGCAGGAAAAGGAAGAGAAGGAGAATCGAGAAAACCCAGGTACTAGTTCCTAGAGATGTATCATTTAATTTTGCATGGAAGGATCTGTAAACAAATCCCTCTGATGAATTAACCAGGATATCACAGTTTGCAGGGGAATATGCAACAAATACCATTGACAAGGCCTCAAAAGTGCAATAATTAATCAAAGATAAAGATGATAGGATTCAAGAGTTGGAACAGGAATCGTTAAAATAAAAATAGAGCATTGATCATCACTGACAAGTAAAACTATGATAATTTCAATAGAGATTTGATGAAATGAAACTCTAACATGAAACTAAAATCAAGGTTAAAGATGCTCAGTTACAAGAAATCCAAGTTGGAATTGATCAATTGACGTATAATCCTAAAATTGATTATTTTAGAAAATAAGAAGTGGAACTTAACACCCTCCTAGCCCATCAATAGGTGGTATTTTGCCAAAAATGGGCATTAATCAATGATATATGTAATGCAAGTGATTCACTGATGAATCAATCATCCAATATGAGGACGCATTTCGATGACATTGATGAAAATATTTATGAATATATCACATGGCAAGACAATGCAAAAGGAAGAGTAGAAAACCTTCCAAGGATATAGGATTCCCAAAAAGAAATCCTCTTACAGGCTGGGATATAAAATTAAAACAAGTAGAAAGAACCATCTTCATAGCAAGAGATATCGCAAGCCATATGAATGAAACTATCAATGAAAACCTATTTGGTGCTAATATAATTTATGAATTCCCAACTAGTTCCTTGCCCGATGTTAAATTATTAATGATATCATGGCAAGAATTGTCCAAGAATAAGGAGGATAATATTAAAAAATTATCAATGTTAAATCTTGAGAAATATTGGAAATATACTACTAAAGCCACATAGCCAAAGGCTAATGTTGTGATGCCTTGCCAACACTACTTCACACATGATTCTTTTGCTCTTAGATGCAGTGTATACAAGCCATATACAAAGAAGGCCAACTCGGCCTCCTGAATTGAATCCTATGATTGATATATATGAACTAAAGAAACAAATGGGAAAAAATACACCTTCCCATTATTGAAGTTAATGTTAAAAAAACTCTACTTTGTTCCTTTTACTTGTATTTATGGATGGTTTCAAACCTCCTCAACGTTTCATGTATTTACTATTTTTAGAGTCAAAGTCTTAACTATAAAAACCCGTTCATGTCTTTAAGAAAGGGGTTTTTAATTTTGGTAAAGAAGGATTTAGAAAGTCACACAACTGTACTTTTTGAATCATCTTAATAGGAAGCCTGGACCAAGGCTATTTGTTTCATGAGTAGAGCTATGATTTATCTAGTACTTTTATCTTTATATGATTGTTGTGTTCATATGTGACTAATAGTCATATTTCTCTTTAAATTGTTTTGTTATGTATGTACTTTAAATATCACTGAGCGCTAATTCGCTATTGAATGTGTGAGATTTCCATCCCTAAATATATGTATTAAACAATTAGATATTTCATGAAATATATGTTTAAAAATTAATTTGATTAACTATTTAATAAAATTAATCATCGTACTTCCATTTACTTCTTTAAATGTTTGACGATCTATATTATCTTCCACTTAAGAAAATCTTTGAAATCGCATATTAAGAGTATAATTAAGTCATGGGATATAGATAAATAAACATATACATACTTAAGTTTGCGATTACTTCCATTTATCACTCCCATTTCACTATTTTATACCTCACACCTAATCAATTATATTTCAAAGGGAAACTGGTCCCATTATCTGCAGTCAGAGGCATTATTCCAAATAGAAAAGGAACGGTTTCAAATTTCTTGACTGGGTGGTTATCCCCGATGTTGAGGCAATGATTTTTTAGCCTTCAATAGACTATTACAGAACCCTACCCCTTCGGGGAACACCATACTCGATGTTCAATGACACCTACAAACCACCAAACTGCTAAAAACAAAACACACTGCCTATGGAAATTTATAACACAGCTTGTTTGCAGCATTTACAATGATCAACATGCTGAAAACATGACAACATCCACATACTGGAGCTTTATAACACAAATCATTATGGTATTTAAAATAATATACACATATGCACACTTTCTTAGCCAACAAATGAAAGGATACGATACTTGCATCCGTAACAAGGGAATCTAAAGGCTCACACCTCCACCCTCAAAGTAGTTCCAGGATTCACTTCATTCCCTGGAAGTCCATAATCCAATATCAAAGTCAAAGTTGCGTCCAATGTCCAGTGCTACAATCCTTCACCATTTTTTCTCTCAATGAACTGTTACCGACTCATTGTTCCATGGCACACTCTCAATGGGCATATGATTCCATCTGGAAATGCTAATGATAAAAAAAAATCCTTCCTCGAACTTCCCTTCTCTGCTACATAGTGCCTCGGAAAATCCGGTCACCCCCTTTTGTGCAGTCACACACCTTCCAAGTTCTATTGGCATCCCCATCCCATGAATTCCATCCCTTGGCAAAGCTTCCTCCCATCAAAAGGTAAAACAGCCAAGGCATATTATACTTTCCTCAAAACCATCATACCAATCATATCATGCTCATGGAAATCAATGGACATTATTGGGTACCAATGTCCCACAATGTCCATTTTCCTGAAATGCTTTACCAACATAATGATGGATGTTTCAATTCCTTTTGTTGTCACTGCTAGTTCTTGCAGTCAGTTTCAACCATCCAAACTTAGCATTACATGCTTTCCTGTACCAAGCACATAATTTCCATTAGATTCAAAATAAATTGAAATAAATTCAAATGATACCTTATTGGTAGCTCTTCGATAAGGTACACTTGCAATCCTGTTTACTTCCTGCCACAACAAGTTAAACAGGTCGTTTGATCAAATCATAATGTATAAACATATCACATATAGTTAGCTCAAAATACAACCATCGTAAATTAAAATCATGAATCGCATGAGATCACCATAAACCGTAATCATAAATCACATGTAAGCATCATAATTTAGAATCATATATCACATGCATAATAGAGCTGAAATAAAATACTGATACTTATCCGTCATTAGTCCTTACTTCTTCCTTTTTTCTTTTTGTACACACATCAGATCAGTTTCCAAAACCAGCAAGCACCCAATGCCTTCTCCTCAACCATGTGCATGTACAAATAATGTGCATCAGACACATACAACCATACACAACATACAACACCATGCAATACATGCACCTACATTGGGTGTACAAAAAAACACAATATGTACACCTACTTACGGTGTGCAACACAACACATACACCTACACCAGGTGTACAATACAACATAATGCATATACATATACATAGTACAACACAACCAATACACATGTCACGATACCACAACTACACCATGCACATGCATAGTACTACATTCCCACAACACAACATGTACGACATGCACACGATACCACATGTATGCCAGTACCATATGCACAACATGTACACAGTACCACTTGTACACAACACTAGTTTCAAAACATGTGCGTAACATCACATGTACACGAAAACACTTGCACAACATGTACACAATGCCAAATGTACATCGCACCACCTGTACAATGTTTACACAATACCACATGTACAGAACACCACATGCATAACATGTACATGAAACCACATGTACACATCGACACATGCACAACATGTACATGAAACCACCTACACACAACACCACATGTACAACAGGTACACATAACCATGTGCACACAACACCACATGCAAAAGCATGCACACAAAACCATTTGTACTTAGCAGCATATGTACAAAACACACACAACACCATATGTACATAGCACTATATATACAACATGTACATAGCACCATATGTACACAACACTGCATATCCAACATGTGCACAACACCATATGCACAAAACACCACATATCCAACATGCACACAATATGGTATGTACACAACACTGCATATCCAACATGCACATAGCACAATCTATACCTAGCACTGCATATGCAATATACACACAACACCATATATACAATAGGAATACAACATCATATGTACACAATACTACATATGTTACACGTACACATCACCATAGGTGCAATCACTAAATACAAAACATGCGTAAAATATACACTATAATAGTACTACACATCCACAAACCACACAATTACCCCACATGCAACCTTTCTTCTTGTGTCTTTTCACTATTCATGCTTATGTTATCATGCCGCAGACCACACTACTTTCACTTTGTTGATGTACCCGTCAGCATTAACTATCCATAACATAAACATAGGCATAGTACAAGCATATAATATCAATTCATGTCCACATTATACTTACCTCATAGATCTGTTAGAGTTGCTTTTTCCACTTGATTCTTTTTAAGAATAAGAACCTCTTCATGCCATCTATTATCACTGGAAAATTAGAAAAGTAGAAATGACATTACAAAATGTCAATTAGAAGGATTTATAGGGCTGAGAAACATTAAAGGATCTAAAAAATTTAAGCAATCTCTAAGGTCAAGAGGAAAAAACCAAATTTCACACCAAGTACTCAGGAAAAATGTGCCTTTGCGTGGATTTCCCTCAAAAATTCGCGGAGTCGTGGAAGAAACCATCTGAGACCACTTGGCACACTTTAGGAAATGATCCTCCACTTGATTCTGCCTAAGGACAACTTCCTAGAGCCATCTTGGACCTCAAGTGAGCACACAAAAGAATCAAGTGATTACATAAAGGAATCAACCCTCTCTCTTGGGTCACCATCCACCGATGTACCAAGAGAGGGAAGAATGATTTGAATTTTCCTATAAATTGCCACCATGAGAAGAAAAAAATGAGAACACATTGTTATGTTGGCCAAATTTCCCATGAGAAAACCAAAAGTGTGTAATCCAGAGCAGCAATAGAGTTATGGGATTTAGTTGTTGGCCACCCAATAACTTCAATCCCTTTGAAGAAGAGAGAGGCCTTTCGACATCAGCTCAAGGGTAAAATAATTCCTTGCATTGGGTCTTATAACTCCATAGTTCTAAGGATCCTTTGGCAAGGGTGTAACGTTCTACCTTTATTTTACCACTAGCGGTCAATAAGAGGGGATTTTATTCCACCGTTTGCATTATTGTCTTGTTCGAATCATTGTGAGATTTTGTTTTTGTTTTAGTTTAGTTGTGTTTCTTATCCTTATATGCTATATACTACATTCCATGATTTAGTGTGTTTTATACATATTAGCATGTGTTCAGTAACCTGCTAACCATTTTTTCTGTCTGTGACCATAGCTTTTAGGCTGCAACAATTCCTACCAAGCACTAGTGGATTGGTACACTTGTGCACCAAAACCACCACAACACCATCCACCTGCATAAGCAATAATTCCTCCACAAGAATGATCCATAGCAACGCCATCATAAATACATACATACATATATAATCATTATCATAAAACAATCATCATCCTGTCATGCAACAACATACATACACACATATATACATATGAACATTTATCATCAAACAATCATGATCCATGACGACCCTGTCAGACATGACATACATACATACATACATACATGTATACATTTATAAACACCAACATAATCATGATCACATCACAATTACCAGATAAGATAAGGTCAAAGTTAAGAGAAATCCCTTTATGCATGCATAGTATGCAAAAAATTGAGAACAACAGTTCCCATCATATCCAAGTCATATAACACCTTAGGTCCATTCACTTTACCTACTCTACCACTATAAATTTACCCAACGGAATCAACCAATCCAACTGACTGTCATATTATTTCCTTTCACTGTGTTTACTCATGCACCGAGCTTCATCTGTGTCTTTCATTACCTGCTAGGTTTCATTCAGCTCTCCCAAAGGTCCATTAACTTTTTCCATTCCTAAAAATTTCCCAAGAATCAAAACATAAAATAAAATCACAAGAAATAAAAGAAGAAAACCATGGAAAACTAATAGCAATATGACACCATGAACAAAGTGGCATACTCATTCACTAGACACAATCAAGACAAAGAATCAAGAAAAAACAAATCACAACAGACCATAAGCACAAGAATAGAAACAAACACCATGACTCAATCCCCATGGGTTCCCAATGCTTCCAAGGGGAAGCTCAACCTGAGTCTTGTTTCAATACTTCATGGAAATATCTTTGCCATACAATCCTGCATCATACTTCCATAAAAATGTAAATTTAAATGCATAATTAAATATAACAATATAATGATTATCCTAACTTGTTGTGCCAAACAAATTTCCTTGTAAATGAACACGTCCATGCCATATATCAAGGGACTCCAGTTCCCTCGATGGTTCCAAATATAACTAGAAACTAGCTATTATACCTTTCAAATACATGCTCTTGAATCTAGCACATATCCACATAATTTTAGATGAAATCAAGTTTAAGAAGACTTACCGTTTACATGGAATATCCCAATGAATTCTTATCCAATTCCTTAATTTTACTATTTAATTTACTACAATTGAGTCTTACTACATGTTATCACATCACCCAACTATTAGTTATATAAACAATTCAATGGTTACCTTGTCATGGAATACCAAATCATGTTTCCCTGCAACTGTTCACACATGTCAATCACATGTTCCAAATATAAAGACATCAGATCTATTAACTAAAATCAGCCTTTACGAAGTATAAAAAACATATCATAATCAACTAACAGTCATAAGACATAATGATACAACTATCACCTACTTATACTCAAGTACACATCAAATATTTCAACACATACATATTAGTAAAACCATCTCAAAACAAGATCATTACTTCATGCAATGTTATAGATAAAAAATCATATCATACAACTAATAAAACATTGAAACAACATATAGATGACATATTAAACACCAATGATCCGGATTTATGCAGGAACACAACAAAATAAACATATAACCATAAATACAAAGATGTAGTGGAAATAACACTTCATTTCATTAATATCAAAGAACGGAAATTTGCTTACAGACAGAATGGAAATAAAACTAGCTAGGGTGCTCGTAGCTATCTCTGAGAAGATATGTGGCTGCTACAGGCCTCTGAACTGAGTTAAAATGAGGCTCGAGGGCCTATTTATTATTTAGAAACAATGGGAAATCCTAAACAGCCAAAACCCTAACCCTAGGAGATGAAGCGCCAAAACTATGGGCCCTGTTTGGGTAAATTGGTGTTTCAACTTCCCGAGGACGTAACTTTGGCATACGATCTCCGTTTGACGCATACCATACCTCGTTAGAAATATCTATCCGAGGAATACAAATTTCAAGTGAGAAACATTGATACATGGACCCATATTTCTCCCCATTTTCCCAAAAAATGTCGTTTAGGGCCTCAAAACGGCTTTGGAAGTCCAAGACCCGAAAAACTGCTAAAAATATCAAGTTGTGCAGAAACTGAAAAAACTGAAGGAGACAATGGTGGGGCCCCAAGTGGAATAGGTGGGTGACCACCAATATCCACCTGGATCATTCCTCCCCCATTAGAAAGCAATGGTCCCCATTGCGTTAATTTCCTCCATGAGATGAGGAAATTTCTATTGAACTTGGTCCCTGGTGAACCAATTTCCTTAGTGCAGGAGTTGGCCAGCTTTGACAACCTGATACAGTTGGATCTTCTGTTGGCGAGTGTTCTTGATTTGCATGTCCATGATACAATATGTGGTGGCCTGTTCCATGCAGTCTGGGTTTAACTCTGTTGGTGTGAGTTGTTCAACAACGTCAAACGTGTCCATTAGAGGTGGGAAGTAAGGACAAAGGCAGTCCACATTGAATACTGGTTGTAGACCAAGGAATGGTGGAATACTGAGCTAGAAGGAATTTTTCCTTACAACCTTGGTGATGGTGTACGGTCTGTATCGGAGTAGGTGAAGCTTGCGATGGGGTCCAGTGAGGCGCTTCTTCTGCAAATGTAGCCATACTTTGTCGCCCACCTGGAAGTTGTGTGGCACCTGGTGTTGATCATGGCGTTGCTTGTACTTAGCATTGGCTCTTTCCAATATGTCATGAACTTGTTTGCGGATGTGTTGAACGTTTTCGATGACGTTATTTGATTTGTCAACTTCAGACTGAACATGAACCGAATCAGCTTGATTAGCTGCAAATGGTATGGCTACGTCAATGGGACATAGTGGCTGGAATCCCAAGGCCACCTGAAAGGGGCTATGGCTGATTGAATTGTGGAGAGCCTGGTTATAACTATGTTTTACATAGGGGAGGCTCTTGTCCCATGTGCATGGATGCTTTGAATTGTACATGCGCAGAATGTGTACAATAATTTTGTTGACGACCTCTATCTGGCCATCTGTTTGGGGATGGAAAGCTCTGGACTTGATGAGCTTGGTGCCCATCATTGACCAGAGGCTGGACCAAAATGTGCTGAGGAACCTGCTATCCCAATCTGATATGATAGACTGTGGGATCCCAAAGTGCACCCACACTCATTAAAAGAAGATTTTAGCAGTGGCTTTTGCTGTGATATTCTTCTTGCAGGCCGCCATAATGGCCATCTTCAAGAATCTGTCGACGACCATGAAAAAATAGTCATTTCCATCCTTAGTAGAAGGCAGGACCAACATGTAATCCATAGATATGGATTCCCAAGGTCAACTAGGGGTAGTTAGAGGAGTATATAGGCCTTGCTTCTTAATGGTCGGTTTGGCAATGGCACAAGCAGTGCAGGATCTGATGTGCTTCCCGACATCCTTTTGAAGGTTCGGCCAATAGAAATACTTCTGCAGTACTGCTACTATTTTCTCGGCCCCGAAATGCCCAGCGAATCAACTGTAGTGTGCTTCCCATATCATCTTGGCATGCTCGCTTGACGGAGCACAAAGGTGTCCCAGGTGACATAAAAGTGCATCTTGGAGGTGAAAATTTGGAACTTGCGAACCCCCCAAGAGTGCCTTGTAAGTGTGGCCGAATTTTGGGTCGCTCTTGTAGAGAAGTGGCCAATCAAAATTCTGGTGCCCATAAGAGTTGAGAACAGTGGTGAGCACCACGATCATTGGTCGGTTGAGGCAGTCTGTTACATTATTGGTGCTACCCTTCTTGTACTTGATGTTCAAATGAAACTGTTGCAGATAAATGGACCACTTCTGATGGCGATCATTCTACAACTTCCCTTGTGTCTGTATGAACTGTAGGGGCCGGTGGTCTGTGTGGATGATTGTTTCCTTCCCCAAAATTTAATTCTTCCATTGTCGACAAGCTTTCACAATGGAATACATTTCTTTGTCATAAGTGGGATACTTGCGAACTGTGTCAGACAATGTTTCACTGTGATATGCCACTGGATGTCCCTGTTGATTAAGAACTGCCCCAATAGCATAGTCAGAGGCATTTTTCTTGATCTCAAATGGTTGTTGCAAGTCTGGTAATGTGAGCACTGGGGCAGAACAACGGTGATTTTTCAATTCTGTGAACGCCTTCTGTTGAGGTTCCGACCAAAAGAATTTTTCTCTCGCTCCTCCCTTGGTGACTTGACTCAAGGGCCAAGTGATATGAGAGAATCCCAACATGAACCTACGGTAGAAATTAGCAAGACCCAGAAAGCTGCGAAGCTCTGTTATGGTGGTTGGGGCTGGCCAATCCTGAATGACTTGGATCTTGGTTGGATCCACATGCACCCCCTTTCATCAATAATGTATCCCAGATATTGAACCTAGGTCATGCCAAAAGTGCACTTCTCCAAATTAGCACACAAATTGTGTTGCCGCAGTGTTTCGAGGACTTGTCGGATGTGGTGAAGGTGCTCTTCCCAAGTCTGGCTAAAGATCAGAATGTCATCCAAGTACACCACTACAAATGAGTTGGTGAATGGTCGCAAGATGTCGTCCATCAACCTCATGAAGGTTGTGGGAGCATTCGTCAACTCAAAAGGCATGACCAGCCATTCGAAAAGGTCTTCCTTGGCTTTGAAGGCAGTCTTCCACACATCGGAGGGTTCAATTGGTACCTGGTGATACCCCGACTTCAAGTCGATCTTGCTGAAATATTTTGCACCTTTGAGTTGGTCCAGAAGGTCATCAATCCATGGGATCGGGTACCTATTGTGGACAATGTTCTTGTTCAGCGCCCAATAGTCAATACAGAGTCTCCACGTCCCATCCTTCTTCTGTACCAATACGATGGGGCTCCCACAGGGCGATGAACTTGGTCGGATGTGACCTTTCTGTAGCAACTCCTAAATTTGCCTCTTGATTTCATCGTTCTCTAGAACAGAGTGCCGATAGATAGGTCCATTGGGTAGTGGCGCACCTGGGGTCAGATCAATTGGGTGCTTGACCTGACAGTGCAGAGGAACCCCTGTAGGTGAGGTGAAGATGTCCCCGTACTCTTCCACAACCTTATCCATTTTTTGTTGTCGAGTAGAGGAGCACTATCTAGAGGTCATGGCCACAATATTCTTCTTGCCCTGGGGGCGGATCATCAGGAAAACGAATTTCCTAGTTTGGGAAATGAGCTTATTGCATTGTTTTGCAGTAACCAAAGAGATAGCGGTAGGAGGTGGTACCTCTGGTATCCTGTATAACTTATTTCCCAAAGTAACAATAACAGTGTGAGGCGGAGACTCATACACAGCATGACTCTTCCACAAGTATTTTTGTCCTAATAATACATCAAAAAAATCAATAGGAGCAATGTCACATAAGACCTCATCAGTGAAGGGCTTAATGATATAGGGAAGGCGGCACTGCTGGCTGACGCGGAGATCTCGTCCTTGGTGAAGCCACCCGATGGTGTATGGATGTGGGTGAGTTGTGGTCAGAAAGCCCAACCTCTTCACGGCATCTACTAAAATGAGGTTCTTTTGGCTCCCATTATCGACAACGAACTATATTGGGGAGCCCTTTACCCACATCTGGGAGTGGAAGAGACGGTCCTCCTCCTATGGATCTTCCGGTTCCTCCTTCTGGATCTTCGTAGTGGCAATAGTGGAGTTGGGCTCTGCATCAATAATTTGTTTCCCTTTATCATTCTTCTTGTCATGTTCTGATTCAGAGTCGGAGCATGCATATGACTCAGAAGCCCTCATCTTAGCCACCAGCGATTGCTTGGCCCAACACTCACTTGTGTTGTGAGTGGAGCTCTTATGGAACTCACACCACTTTCTCGTGTCCTTCTTTGGCTTTATGGTGTTGTTATTTGCTTGTGGCTTCGATAGTTTGTCTTGAGTTTCCATGCCTTGGCTCTATCCCTTGTTCTGCGGTTTGGGAGCACCTTTCCCTTTCTTTTGATTCTCAGATCCAAAGTCTCGCTTCTTCTGTTTGAATTTCTACTCAATCTTGGCAACATACCGGTATGCCGTACCAAGCGAGGAGATGTCGAGGAACTCCATTTCCTCTTGAATGTATCTGTGTAGACAACTGCGATACTTTAGCACTAGATGTTTCTCTAAATCTTTGATACCCAACTTGGTGTGCAAGGTATGGAACAGATTCGTCAGCTCATGCACATCTTGATCCTTTTGTTGTCGCAGCGTGGTCCATTGTATGTACTTGTCCTCATATCTCCCCACGATATAGTATTGTTCCTTGATGGCGTCTCAGAAAGAATTCCAAGTGGGTATGGCCGAGAACAGAGAGGGTTTTGTCTCATCCTTTTTCTCACAGTGGGTTTCCCACCAGTCCTTGACATGGGGGGCAGCTTTAAGGAGTGCAAAAATAATCTTCTCCCTGTCGGAAAAGTCATGAATCGAGAAATATCGTTCTAATAGATTCAACCATCTATCTACAACATTTGCATCTATTTGACCCTCAAATATGGGAATGTAAAAATTTACTTGTACCTTAGAAGGAGTCGCACCTCCAGAGTGGCTGTTGGATGCAGATGCGCCGCCGGTGGGCAGCCGTTGAAGGATCTGGGCAAAGTTATCCATCATCTCGTTCCTTTGTTTTTTGAGGGCCTCCTCGAGAAATATTTTGATAGGATTTCCTACTCCCTCATCTTTATTTTCGACCCCCATGGGCGTCCGTCGTGGTTTGCGAGGTTGATCTTGCAAAGGTTCCACCAGATCGAGCCCTAAATCCTTATACCCCGACCTTGTTGGGGACATGCAAAGAAGGATCGAGAAAAAGCAAACCGCTCTGATACCACTGATCCGGATTTATGCAGTAATGCAAAAAAATAAACATATAACCATAAATACAAATATGCAGTGGAAATAACACTTCATTTCATTAATATCAAAGAACTGAAATTTTCTTACATACAAAATGGAAATAAAACTAGCTAGGGCACTGGTAGCTATCTCTAAGAAGAGATGTGGTAGCTACAGGCCTCTGAAATGAGTTACTATGAGGCTCGAGGGCCTATTTATTATTTAGAAACAATGGGAAATCCTAAACAGCCAAAACCCTAAACCTAGGAGATGAAGCACCAAAACTATGGGCCCCGTTTGGGTAAATTGGTGTTTCAACTTCCGGGGGACGTAACTTTGGCATACGATCTCTGTTTGACGCATACCATACCCTGTTAGAAATATCTATCCAAGGAATACAAATTTTGAGTGAGAAACATCGGTCCATGGACCCATGTTGCTCCCTGTTTTCCCAAAAAACGTCATTTAGGGCCTCAAAATGGCTCCAGAAGTTCATGACCTGAAAAACTGCTAAAAATAGTAAGTTTTGTAGAAACTAAAAAAATGAAAGAGACAATGGTGGGGCCCCAAGTGGAATAGGCGGGTGACCACCAATATCCACCTGGATCATACAACTAATAAAACATTGAAACAACATATAGATGACATATTAAACACCAAGCACTCAAATACCAAATAAACGACTTAATCGGACATTCAAGCACCAAGTATACAACATAAGAAAACCCATACCTAAGTGAATCTAAGGGGAGGAAATATTGTATGCAAAATCAATCTAGATTAGCACAATATAACTTCTCTACACGTAAAATCAAACATAAATAAGGCCATGATTTCCATAACAATAAATAGCTAACATGTTCACATCATAAACTCATAAAAAATTGTCAAACAATTACTTATGCACAGTCAGTCTAGATTACTACAACACAATATATTGACTCATACGTGAACATAGTAACCCTATCCATCTACATAGGCCAATCCAAATTATCATGATACACATAAAATCAATATATTAATGAAATAACCCTAATCATCAAGTTAACTAACATATAAATATATTGATTCATACGTAAACGTAGTAACCCTATCCATCTACATAGGCCAATCCGAATTATCATGATACACATAGAATCAATATATTAATGAAATAACCCTAATCATCAAGTTAACTAACATATGACAACACCAAGTTAATCATATAACATAATCATCAAGAACATATAACATAGACAATGCATATAACAAGTTACTATCATGCATGACTAACCCACACATGTGCATAGACTAAACTCATTAACTAACATCTATCATGTATGTAACCATAACAACAATAAAATGAAAAACATATATAGAAGAAACCCTAATTCATATAACAATCCATGAATCACATACTTGCATTCCAACCATACAAAATTTTATGACGATATACTCTTACCCCAAAGTCCATTGTTGCAACTTCACTTAAATTATTTACATCTCATACTCTATCTCAGCCAACACATTAGCATCATAACATACCAATATCATCATGATGACCTAATTACAAACAATGATCTTATGCATAAAAACCTCAATTAAAGTACCAATGCAAAATTGACTATATGCACCCACTTCACATGTATAACCAATTATGAACGACCAATGCATGTTCAACATATGACATCACAAAAGAAAGTATACATGGATAACACCGTAACATGACCAATATGTAACCCTAGCATAATAAAGCAATGCATGTACAATATGTAAGCAAACGTTCACGAACAATACACAAGCATGAGCAACACATAGCCATTCATACACTCATGACAACATGTTGAAAACAACACCATCAACCTTCACATGGTGACATCACTACAACCATGATCAAAACCATGAAAATGAAACAAGCACACATAGAACATAAGCATACTAAAAACATATTAAACCAACATAAATGCATGATCAACACACTACCCATCTAGTCTGAGGGTTGAACCATGCTCTGTTACCACTCTGTAACACCCTATTCCAAAATCTACCCAAATAACCAACCAACCAATGGAAACATGTGACGAGAGGCTACAATAATGAGATTCAAACTCCTAGGTGACCTTAAGGAAGTGGAACCGATGGAAACACAACATATAGATATTATACAACAATAACAACACCTCTAAGAGGTAACCCAACCATTCATTCCTCTTACCCCTAGGTCACACTAACATTTTGACCTCTTTGAGCCATAGCCACAAGCACAAGTTTGCATGCCTGCACCAAGGAGGTTATATTTGCAGGCATAACACTACATGTTAGAGAATAGGGTCCAAAATACTCAGTTATGTTCTAGAGTACCTGAGATTTGAGCCACCTTTTCAGGCTCAGAACCCAATTCTCTTCCAATAACTTCCTGAAAAGTTCAAAGATGATAAATAATGACAAGAAATTGATACAAAAGAAATCACATCAATAAGAACTCATCTAGACCCCTCCTATTCATGACATGAATTTTGTCAAACATGTCACAAACATTGAAACTATAGGTGTAAACAACTGATCTGAGCATAGGGGTATCATACTTATCTAAGAATTGCTAAGAATAATTTCTCCCTTACATCATTAGCTACAATACAATCTATTTGACCATAAATACATTGTGCATTCATTTACAAATAAAAACATGGAGAGAGCCATACATCATCACTGATAAAATGCATGCTTATAAAAAACATATTAACAACATAAATACTATGGATACAACAACAATATAATCCACATATAAATAAATACATTTTCATACCAAATACTAAAGGAATGATCTCTTCATTACTGAATGTAAAAACCAACCCGATATGAAACTTCCACGTTCCACCTGACCATAGATTGGCTGAGCCAAATATCTCTTCAGCCAGCCACCCCCATGCCATTTTCCAAACATGAATGTGGGATCTCGTCAAACACATCAATCACAATCAATCCAATGCTTCCAGAGGAAAAACCACCTAAACCCGTAACCAGTGATTCCACCTCATGATCGAACATAAAAACCATCACGGATTGGTCTCTATCCAAGTTGTTCCAGGGCTCCTGAGTGTTTGTTCCAATCGGGGCTTCCAAGACTAGTAACTCAACCCCAGTTTTTACAGGGCTTCTAGAGCATTTTTCCAACCAAGGCTTCCACGACTAGTCAATCAACCACCTACGGCTTCCAAAGCATTTGTCCAGCCAAGGCTTCCAAGACTAGTAACTCAACCATAGTTTTCCATTGGGCTTCCAGAGAATTTGTCCAACCAAGGATTCCAGGAACTAATAATAAACCCATAGCTAAAGGAATCATGAGAACCAACCAAAAATAAATAAATGGAAATAAAACCACAACACCATGGCTATCTAGGAAGTTAGAAGGTTAGTAAAATCCACACGCATACAACATGCATGCCAAAATTATTTAGGAAAATAGAGATGGAACTCGGTACCTACAATCAAAATCGATGTAGCTACTGATACTGATGATCGATTACACTTTCCTAATCTTCCTTTGCATTCTTGCTCCAAATCACTAAGTATGCCACACTCTCCAAGAGATCAAAGAAAAATATAAGTATCCAAGAGTATGAGAGAGAGAGAGAGAGAGAGAGAATAATGAGAGCTCCAAAACTGAATTGACCAAAATTTTACCAACTAATCCTTAGAAGCCTTTTTATTAATGAGGCCTCTATTTTCTTAATTTTACATTATTTTCCTTCATTTTCCTCCTCACATGAAACCCATGACCTTTCATATCCATTTTCTCCTAATTTCCATTATTTTCATAAATAATTGTGCCAAAAATGCCATTTTTCCTTTCCAAATACTTTACCTTTGCCTTTTCTAAGTTCCTTAGCCATAATAATCAAAATGAAAACCTACTAGGATGTTTTTCCCACCATTAAGCTTGGAATGCATGTCCCATCACAGATTTTTAACTATGGTTGTTACAATGTGTTCACCAAATACATGAGTGACCCACAAGTTGCCTGTAGATGGTAGCATCCACTACTTCACCTAAAGTAACATCCTCCTTCCTCCAGTTTCCTTCTAGAGGAGTCTCCATGGATTTTTTGCCCACCATGTGGAAATTCTTCAAAATCTCTAATAGGCATACTCTCCTTGAGATATACATAACTCCCCATCTCTTTGCCAAATTTCCAATCCTAGGAAATAGTGCAATATCCCTATGTTGTTCATATCAAATTATATTGAAATATAATATTTAAAAGACTTGATGAACTGCTTATCACCTATCACTATCAAATCACTGACATAAATTAAAATGATCAAAATTTTACCTTATACCACCATATAGTAAAGGTTCACATTTTCTTCACTCTTGGTGAATCCCAACCCGGTGAAGTAGCTGTCGATATTAGTGTACCAAAAATGAGGTGATTGCTTCATCCCATACAGTTATCTCTTGAGTCTACACACATGTGAATCTCTATTGAAGGTCTCAGAACCTTCTGACTGCTTAATGTATGCCTCTTCCATAATTACCCCATTGAGTAAGGATGTCTTTACATCCATCGGATATATCTACCATCCCATCTGTACTAAAAGTGCAATGATGGATATGATTAATGAGTACCTTGTGCAAAGGTCTCATCATAATCAATCCCCTCCACCTGAGAGAACCCTGTGGCCACAAATCTGGCCTTGTGTTTCTCCATACTCCCATATGCTGCCTGCCTCACCCTGTAGACCCACCTGGATCCTACAATTGACTTCCCCTCCATTCTTATGACAACTTCCCATGAAATGTTTCTGATAATGGATTCATACTCCTCAACCATGGAATCAAACCAAATTGGTTGCTAAGCTTCTTCCTCAAAATAGGATGGATCTATATCTACACTTTCGCTCATAAGATCCATGCAGCCAGTGTACCGCTCTGGGGACCTTCTCTACCTATGTTGTGATGTGGGTACTCCCACATTATCTCTAGCATCAAGCACCAACCTGTCAGCCTCTCTGGTGTGCTTCCTTCCATCTCTAGATTTATCTTCATGAGTGGGGGCTTCCACTCTCTACTCCTTTGTTTGTGGCTGATATGCATCTAGAGGTTATTCTTTTGGAGCTAAGAGCTCCTCAACTGCATTCAACTGAAGATCCCTCTCAAGGGAAATTAAAATGGCCTTATCTTCATTGAATTTCACATCTCTTCTGACTACTCTCATCATGTGTGCTAGAAAGTACACCCAATTTTTGTGAGGTGTATCGCTGTACCCCAAAAATATTCCCAACTCAGGTGTTGGCTCTAGCTTCTTCCTCGAATCTTTGGTTACATGACAATAAATTGATGAACCAAAAATTTTAAAATGCCACACATTTGGTCTCTTACCTAAAAAATATTCTGATGAGGAAATGTGTTCTACACAAATAATTCTGTGTTGCAAGCTTCCACCCACAGATGCAATGGTAGGTCTTGATCATACAACATTACTCGTGCTACTCCAACACTAGTTCTATTATTCCTTTATTCAACCCCATTATGTTGTGGTTTATGAGGTGCTATTAATTCCCATCGAATTCCTTATGAAGAACATAATTTATTGAATTTTTTTGAGACATATCTCCCACCATTTTTTCTCTTGAGAGCCTTAAATTTCTTCCCTATATCTTTCTAAAAAAGTGATTTGAACTCACAAAACTTTTATAACATCTGATATTTCTTCTACATGAAGAAAATCCAACACTTGTGTGAAAAATAATCTACAAAAATCACATAATACCTGTGTTTTTCTATGGAGTTTGTCGAGAATGGTCCACACACATCTGAGTGAACTCTCTCAAGGGTCATCTTTTCTCAACTTTAATTATCGTGAAAGGTGGCTTTGGTGTACTTTTCCAATGTACACCCTTTGCATGTATCTTGTTGCTCAAGTGCACCCTTTGGAATTCGTATAGAAATATACTGCATGATCTTCAAAGGACCATGATGTAGATGTTGGTTTGGTTTGGGATGACCTAGGTTTGATCTATACTGGGCACCAAAAAAAAACATTGATTACTGGCCCTTTCAGAAATGACCTGCAAGCATATCACAGTCTCACCCAAAGTGATTACGGGTGGATGTAGAACCAGGTTTCTGCAGCCTTGAGGGACTAGGGGATGTGGTATTATTACATTATATTATTCTTAACACTTGTAAATCACTTTTCCAAATTATATTAATCACTTAAGCATGCCATATACACCATAAACCATCACTGTGACAAAGTAAAATGAAACTGTGATAACTATTACTCTACAATAGATAATAAGAAACTATACACATCAATCACATAAGAACGCCAGATTACCATGGTTCACCCCAGTGTAGGGCTACTTCCACAAGAATTCTTGCTTAATATAATGAATCTTTGAGCAAAAAATAGTTCTTGGTCTATGCACTAAGCTATAATCTATTTGCGCACTAAGTTGTAGACTCTTCTCCAGGCCTCTGCGCACTTTGCTACAAAGCCTCTCCTTCACTACCAAATTACAGATCACAATAATTTACCCATAACTCAGATCTTGATCAAAACTAAACATATTGATGATTCTCTTTTTATTATTTTAACATATATATAATATTACATTGTAGGGTTACATCGTCAAAATACCATGGACTCATTAAAACGAGCAACTATGGCCCCAAATCCATTGATCCCTTAAAAAATCACACACTTTTACAAAAAGGAGCGGTTTCAACGAACCCTGAAGCCCTTATGACACCAAAAAATTAATTTACTTCCTCAAAATACACTCTATTGTGCGCTCCACTGCACCCTCCGCTCCACAAAGTGCAGAGTCTCTGCCAAAATCTAGGCCAAGTTGGGATGTACACAATAGGCCCTGATCACTCACATGTAACTCATCCTCAGTCACTCAACCTATTTTCCTCTGATTTTCACTACAATGCTATTGTAGGTGTTGTTGAACTGCTGTAAAATGTATGTGACCTACTTCTCTTCGTTGCACACTTCCTCTAGTGGTGTTTTTTTTTCGGTCCTGTAGCCTTCTACATCACTACTTCCTCTCTCTGTTGAAGCTCTTGAAGCTTCTCATCCACTTCTTGCGACAGTTGGAGAGCCTCATCCTGCCATTCTAGAGTTATCTTTGTCCAAGTATTCTCTTCCTTCCTCATCTCCTCTATCTTTTTATGGAGGTAATTTCCCTAATTGACCTTTGCGAGCTTCTCTGAGATTGGTAAGGTTCTCATAGTTTCAAAAATTTCTTTCATTTGCTGCTACTACTACTGAATATCCTTGTGCAATCTCCATGCATTTTGCATATTCTTGCAACAAAGTTCAAATCTGTAATATCTCATCTAATAGATTACCACAATCTTCCATTGTTATGGATATGTTGACCACTGCAGCCTTTAGCTCGACTCCCCTTTGATCTTTCACTTTATATGATGGGGTTAGCTGTAGCTTCATCTATAGCTTGCCGATCTTCATCTCATATGTAAATTTCATGTCCACAATATTATCCTTGTATCCTTTTACTGCAAGGCCAAGCTTTATGACCTTATCCTCCACTAATTCCTCTTCTCGAACATCAATGCCCGGAACCTCACGGTATGTTGCTTAAACCACCTCCTTCAACTTCTGCTTCTATTGTACTGCACGATCCTTCTCCTGGATTGCCTGGTCGAGATTTTGCTACAACTAAGCTCACTCTCTCTCTACTTGAATATTTAAGTGTTGTTCACATTGCTTCAACTCATATATGATCTCTTGATATAGCTTGTGTAATCTCTAAAGTGGTACTGCTACGATGTTAATATTTGTGTGCCTCCATTATTTGACCTACTGATGTACCTTGGCAGAGTCAAACTACAGGTATTTGGAATGTATCATCGTTATACATGCCCCAAGCATAGGCTCTACTCGTGTTTCCTCTCCAAGCTTCTCCTCTTCCTGCATTGGTTGTCTGACTGGTTGTGCTAATATTTTTAGTTCTGTAATGCATTGTGACACTTGTTAGAAGTGCAACGTGGTGATCCTCTAGCTTGTCCCATGATTATTTTTGGGGAAATATATTGCTATAATTTCCATCATTAAATTATCAATCTGAGGCTCATAAGCTTCGAGGTACAAGCGCAGGGAATGCAGGATCAGAGCATCTAACCTAGACTATAGTAGGAATCAACTTGTTGTTTAAGTACAAAATTGTTATTTCTAATTGAATCTAATAAGAAATTCTAATCACTATGCAAACGGAACTAACTCTAATTAATCATAAACCAAGCAATAAAAATTACCACTGAAATGATTTAATCTAAATTAAAATCTCAATCTAAATACTAAGATCTATTTAATATAAATACAAGAATCTTAAACCAATCAAGATTAATTTAAAATGATACCAAATTTACGCTAAATCTTAATCCCAATAAAATTCGCTCTCATTCAAATGATCTTAAACTAAGGTAATGAACAAACAAGACTTCAACTAATCTAATTCCCGGGATGCATAAAACAAATCAAATAAGAATTCAAACTAACCTCTCTCATTCAAATGATCTTAAACTAAGGTAATGAACAAACAAGACTTCAAATAATCTAATTCCCGGGATGCATAAAACAAATCAAATAAGCATTCAAACTAACCTCTGTCACCACTTTGCAATTGCTTCAAAAGAAACTAAGTAAACCAAGATTTTAATTAACATGCTTCAAATCTAAGAGACTACAAAATAAGAAACTATCCTATCCTTAAACTTCTTTAATCAAACTCAAGAAATCATTCAAACATGAGCACATTGGCGAATGGTTCTACCAATAACTAACTACAATCATAATGAATTTCAAACTAAACTACAACTTCAAACAATAATTTAATGGTCTCATTGCATTTCTTTCAAATACTTGGTTGCCAAAACACAATGTTACAAGAAAATCAATAAGGTACATAACATATTTCAATTCATATTTAAAACAAATGGAGTTATCGATCTCTTGTTTATCCAATTAAGAAGCACCTTTAAATATTTCAATCGTAAACCTGTAACAAAGGGGCTATTCATGCAATAAAATAATTGATTAACGCCATTCATTAACTTGCAATGAGTTGAAAATGATATGTCTATCTAATTTTAATAAAAAAAACGAATTACAGTCTTAAGTACTTAATCAAAATTATGAGATCTAATTAACAATTGCTTTCAAAATAAAATCCATGCACCTAGATCTAAATCAAGCACGCTACCTCTATCCTATGATGTTTAAAAAACTTGCTTCCAGGTGATGGTGGATCCTTGCCACTCCTGGAGCAAGTCTAAATTAAATCAATAACTAAATATTAAAAAAAAAACAATAACATTTACAAAGAATTCATGGCAAAGTCAAAATGTATTAAGATACAAATCATAAATTCACTTACATACATTCCTTCAATATTTTGTCTCATGTTCATACCTTTTCATCCTCCTCCTTCAAAAACTTCCCAAGCTTACAACACAAACTATGGCTGAGCCATTTATAAGATTCACAAGGCGAATTATTCATTTTCCTCAATTCTAGAAAATTGAACATTTTAACATACTGACCTAAAAGATCTTAGTATATCTTCCTAACCATGAGGAATTTTGGAAAAATGTTCGGAGGGAGACTAATTTGTTATGTTTCCAACAAAAAATATCTTAGATATATCTCATTCAAATCCATATCCTCAAAATCCGTGCCCAAAGTTGGTTGTTTGGATTTTTTTTTCAATGTTCTAGAACTCTGAAAAAACAATGATTTTTTACAAAACTGCCTCCAAGACCTGCGTATAAATTTTAGAAAAATTTGAATCGGGAGAAACCGTTTTGGATATACATAATTGGTTATATTTTTAACAAAACCATTTGATTATATTTTATAGATTCACCTCCAGATGCACAAAAATCAAGGTAAAACATGGCAGTTTGGAAACTTTGCACATTTTGAGCATATTTGTTAATCAACTCCAAGGGACCGACATGTGCGACCTGGGTGAAATAAAATGCATGATAAGGTATTAAAACATTATTTTGGACCATAAACTCCCTTTTTTTTCCTCGGAAGTGCGCCGAAAGTACCAAATCCCTAAATTAGGCATCTCATCCTTAGCTGGCTTGTGAGTGATTTCAGCGATGGAACCCTATGATAAATTTACTTCAACAAAACTGTCATCAGTAAAACATGACATAATCATCTTTAATCATAGATAAGTAAATACAACTAATGATAATCAACCATAGAGAGTATTTGGCGGCGAGTGATGGAATTAGGGTATGAAATGGGCTAAAAACCTAGGATTTAGGGTATAAACAGTGATATTTCATGATGAAAACATGGGCATATACGAGGCCAAACATCCCCCCATGCCTAAGGTTTTTCATGTCCTCATGAAAAAAAATACTTTACTCATATCTAGGTTTTTATGGCATCATGGCTTTTATGTAGGGTTAGGTCTTGTGAAGCAACACTACATGAAGATTTTATTGCCATAGATTTCATTTTAAGAGCAATACAAATTGAGGAAAAACAATAGGTATGGTAGGAGGAAAATGATGAATAGAATGATAGGTGACAATGGAAATGGTAGATGATATGAGGTCGTAATGGAGATGGGAATACATGTGTTTGCATGCTCTATTTTTGCGAGGCCAATGCTTATGAATGGTTCCTTTATGAAAGGCAACAATGAATTCACCCTATGAAAATATGTGTGAATGTAGGAGGGGAAGGCACTATAGTTACTGCTTTGTTTACATGAAACGATATGATTATGACCTAGAGTAGCATGCAAATGGAGGGTATATGGAAAACCGAATATACAGAATATGTGGTGGTTAATCATCAAAGCTTTCTTAAATCTCTAATAAATTAAAGAATCTTAAGCCACCTCTACCTCAAGTTTTACCCTTGTTTTTGATGTCCTTGGTGCTGCAAGATGAAGTAAATGATGGAATGGCTCGAGCTGATGTGACTGTTGATATGATCTGCTGAAGAGGGAAAAATGTCTCGATATCCACATTATCCTGAAAATGTTGATGCATATGTGATTTCATATGGCTTCCCGAAAAAAAACACAAGCACCATCATCAATATTTATTTTCATGCAAATATTATTGAAATAAATAAAATAGGTTAAATAATAAACACTTACCTGATCATGCTCCAAGCCCAACAATTGTGAAAAATGATAGTGAGAAACATGAGTAAGCATAGTGTTAAAATATGAATAAAACCTGACAATTCTCATCATTTTTTTCCTAACATATCTCCCCCCCATGCTTATCATCTTGCATGTCCTCATACAAGAAAAACCCCTAACAGAGACGAAAGACTGAAGGGATAGGGTTTCTATATTAAAATCACGCTTCATTGACTTAAACCATAGGGATAATTGTGAGAGCATGTAAGTAAGTTTCATCAGATGTCATCTTCCTTTCCATCAATAAGATAAGAAAAGTAGTGATCAGGGATCCAGTGACATTAAGAATGATTTTAATTATTCCAAAAGAGTAACTAATGCCAGGGCTACTAAAGGAATGCTTAACAATGTTATTACTGCAGAGATAATGTCATCCTAAAATGATTAACCATAATAATCTTCACAAAACATCTCAAGATTAATCCAAAGAAGCATGTCTTCACTTTCAATAACCTCATTATTACAAGTAAAAGTGACTTTATTTAAAAACCAAGGCCTTAAAATGGATCAAAAGTAGGGAAAAATAAATATAATTACAAAATGATACCTTCGGAGGATGATTGTCTTACCATTACCCAAGAATATAGTTAAAGCTTCTCTTATTCAAGAAAAGTAAATCACCTTCACTAAGGGTCTCACATCCATAAAAACCAAATTATTTCTAAAAGATAGAACTCCAAAGCACACTACTGAATGATATTAAAGCCATTCTTAGAGATATATGATAATGAGTTCAGGGAAGGGAAAAAAAAACCAAGTAAATCATAGTGTAAAATTAACTTTGATACCATAGGCATGTCCCTGCTGCCAGTATGTGTTTATAGCCTCGACAAGGATGCCTTTTAACCTAAAGAAATTTCTGTGTCCCACTTACTAGATATATATTTAGAGTTAGCTTATTTTAATTTTAGATAAAGGCCACTGTCCTTGCTTGGTAACCAGCTGATGGCAGTTCCACTCACAAGCAGTAACATGGATGAATAGGCCAGCTCGTGATGAGACCTCCTGTCTTCTAGCTTTTTGGGCTGAAATCCATTACTCTGGCTTGGTGAACAGGAGCAGTAATGTTATGCATATTAGGTCTCATTATCATGGTAGGTCGGCTCATTACAAGACCTCCTATCCTCCCCTAAATGTTTTTGTAGACTCTGATTATGATTATCCTTAGAGGTTACTTAATAAGTGGGGAGACAAATCTACTCCTTAAGAGCGCAGGATGGCGTGAAATTTTTTTAATTACTAATATTTATTGGTTGATCCTACTACCCTAAGACTCAAAAAAGAAAACAATTCATATAATGACTGAAATATTCCTCGATTTGGTCATGCTATGGTTCTTATGAGAGCTCATTAGGGTTTTATAGGAGTGGTCCACCATAGGAGGCTTTTCATCAATACCTTCAAAGAGAAACTTGAAAAGGTTTCTTGGATGATAGTATGTTAAGCTTATGAATGGAAAGTATAACAATAGAAATTCACCTAAATGACCCAATGAATAATCTCAGCCAATAATGAGAGTCGCTTTATAAAATATGAGGCATTAAGAGTGAATTTTTTTTGACAAGTGTTACCACAAGAGTGCATAATGACAAAAATTTCAATGGTTATGCCTTAGGAATTGAAATTTCAAGAATGATGGTGTAACAACAATTTTATTCATTTATACCCTACCCTAATCTAGAGAGAGGAAGGTCTCCTTCAAGTGTAGTAGTACTTCCAATGCAACCATGTTCGTAACAATATGCTAAATATACTCACTCAATTTGAAAGAATAAACTTCAACACATACCAGAGTATGAGAAGCCAGTTGCTTCGATTGATATGATACCAAGAGTATTTGAAGATGAGAGTTGTACTTTGGCAGGATTATGATCTAGAACCAATCCTTGATGTAATCCTGGTGGTACTAACTCATTTCTTCTTTTGGACCGCTCTAGATGTCCTCCTTGGTCATGTTAGACAAACTTAGATAATTGGTCTCTAGAATGCACACAATACTTGTTGCTCGGCATGGTGAAGTTTCCTCGATCTCAAGTTCAGCTGGATGCTCCCCATCAGATTTGGTACATGGCTCATCAATATCCTTAGTAGATAGGCAAGAGGACTCAAGGTAGATTTCCAAATCATGTTCTGGATATGGAGAGACAGATAATTTCCTGAATGCAGTTAGGATGAACTCTTCCTGAGAAGAAGATACCCTAGCTACTGGTAGGATTTGAGAAAGTGCCTTGATGGACATTCTTCAAGCTCTCGGTCATTCTTGAATTTCTCCTGCTCACAACATGTATTAGTACAAAAGAGGGGGTTCTTACAACACCCCAAAAATGGTTTATCTTTAAAGAACTTGAATTTTTAATCTAAATGAATTAAAAATTACTAATTGCAATAAAAACTCACCAAACTTTCTTGATTGGGAAACCAAAATTTGGATCAACCCCGCAATAGTGGATGCGTGGCTCTTCACTCACGTCTTACCATACACTCTCTTCTCTCTGATTTCCCTACAACTAAGATCACACACACAAAAAATTTGTGAAAGAAACTAGGCTCTGATCCCTTTAGTACCTCCCTGGCAACGGCGCCAAAAATGTTGGGGAAATATATTGCTATAATATACAACATTAAATTATCAATCTAGGGCTCGTAAGCTTCGAGGTACAAGTGCAGGGAATGTAGGATCAGAGCATCTAACCTAGACTATAGTAGGAATCAACTTGTTGTTTAAGTACAAAATTGTTATTTCTAATTGAAGCTAATCAATTGAGGAAAACATGCTTAATCAAATAATAAATTCTAATCACTGTGTAAACAAAAATAACTCTAATTAAAAATAAACCAAGAAATACAAATTACCATTGAAATGATTTAATCTAAATGAAAATCTCAATCTAAATACTAAGATCTATTTAATCTAAATACAAGAATATTAAACCAATCAAGATTAATTTAAAATGATACCAAACTTATTCTAAATCTTAATCCCAATAAAATTCACTCTCATTCAAATGATCTTAAACTAAGGAAATGAACAAACAAGACTTCAACTAATCTAATTCCCGGGATGTATAAAACAAATCAAATAAGCATTCAAGCTAACCTCTGTCACTACTTTGCAATTGCTTCAAAAGAAACTAAGTAAACCAAGATTTTAATTGACATGCTTCAGATCTAAGAGACTACAAAATAAGAAACTATCCTATCCTTAAACTTCTTTAATCAAACTCAAGAAATCATTTGAACATGAGCACATTGGCGAATGGTTCTACCAATAACTAACTACAATCATAATGAATTTCAAACTAAACTACAACTTCAAACAATGATTTAATGGTCTCATTGCAATGCTTTCAAATACTTGGTTGCCAAAACACAATATTACAAGAAAATCAATAAGGTACATAATAGATTTCAATTCATATTTAAAACAAATGGAGTTATCGATCTCTTGTTTATCCAATTAAGAAGCACCTTTAATATTTCAATCGTAAACCTATAACAAATGGGCTATTCATGCAATAAAATAATTGATCAACGCCATTCATTAGCTTGCAACGAGTTGAAAATGATATGTCTATCTAATTTTAAGAAAAAAAACGAATTACAGTCTTAAGTACATAATCAAAATTATGAGATCTAATTAACAATTGCTTTCAAAATAAAATCCATGCACCTAGATCTAAATCAAACACACTACCTCTATCCTATGATGTTTACAAAACTTGCTTCCAGGCGATGGTGGATCCTTGCCACTCCTGGAGCAAGTCTAAACTAAATCAATATCTAAATATTAAAAAAAAAAGCCATAACATTTACAAAGAATTCATGGCAAAGTCAAATTGTATTAAGATTCAAATCATAAATTCATTTACATACATTCCTTCAATATTTTGTCTCATGTTCATACATTTTCATCCTCCTCCTTCAAAAACTTCCCAAGCTTACAACACAAACCATGGCTGAGCCATTTATAATATTCACAAGGCGAATTATTCATTTTCCTCAATTGTGGAAAATTGAACAATTTTAACAAAATGACCTAAAAGATCTTAGTATATCCCCTAACCATGAGGAATTTTGGAAACCTGTTTGGAGGGAGACTAATTTGTTACGTTTCCAACAAAAAAATGTCTTGTATTTGTCTCATTCAAATCCATCTCCTCAGAAATCATCCCCAAAGTTAGTTGTTTGGATTTTTTTTCAATGTTCTAGAACTCGGAAAAAACAATGATTTTTTACAAAACTGCGTCCAAGACCCGCATATAACTTTTAGAAAAATTTGAATCTGTGGATAAAGTTTTGGATATACATAATTGGTTATATTGGTAACAAATCAATTTGATTATATTTTCTAGATTCACCTCTAGCGGCACACAAATCGAGGTTGAACATGGCAGTTTGGAAACTTTGCACATTTTGAGCAAATTTGTTAATCAACTCCTAGGGACCCACGTGTGCGACCTGGGTGAAATAAAATGCATGGGAATGTATTAAAACATTATTTTGGACCATAACCTCCCTTGGTTTTCCTCGTAAGCACGCCAAAAGTACCAAATCCCTAAATTAGGCATCTCATCCTTAACTGGCTTGTGAGTGATTTCAGTGATGGAACCCTGTGATAAATGTACTTCAACTAAACCGTCATCAGTAAAACATGACATAATCATCTTTAATCATATAGAAGTAAAGAAAAAATATGATAATCAACCATAAAGAGTATTTGGCGGTGAGTGATGGAATTAGGGTACAAAATATGCTAAAATCCTAGGGTTTTAGGGTATAAACAGTGATATTTCATGATGAAAACATGGGAATATACGAGGCCCAAAAATTATGCTATTTATTCCTAAATTTTGTTCCCAATATGGTCCAATTCCTCCTTAATCAGGACTAATGGCATTATTTCCCTTGTCTTTTCTGCCTTCTACTTATTTTTTCTTTTTGTGGCAGCTTCAATATGTTCCTTCCTCTTCTTTGCGACAGATGGGTTTGTCTCTATATTTTTAGAGTCTATACTCTTCTCATCACCTCCAAGAGGATACTGTTGTTCTCACTCTTTCTTATCCTTATCCTTCCCACTCACTTCCCCAAACTACATCATGTCGTCCTCTATCAGAGTATCCTTCATCTTTGTCTCCAACATAGTGATCCACTCCGTAGGCCACTGTTGTATCTTATCTAGGAGATCGTCTTATGTTCCTAAATATGGAGTGGGCTACCATGTATTTGATGTGTCCCTGCGAGCTTGTATGTAAATTTTGTGGAATTCAGCCTTAAACTTCGTGACAGAGTCATACTTCTTGTATAGGGTTAGTGAAAAGCGAGGGTGTTGGTTCACCAACATGTGTAAGTCCATATTGTATAAAACAAAAAAAATATGTTATTTTGTGATCATGCCAGATCAATGGTATAACACATCGAGGCATATTTCGCTTCTTCACAAACTTCTAGGGCTAGTGGAGGGAACTATGAACCTTCCGACTCTCTCCATGCAAGCATTGTAATTATCAGAATTAACCATGTGTAATGAAACATAGTACCTTTTTCCTAAGCCTCGTAGAAGTCGTTCATAAAATCTTGGCATAGAAATATGGCCTAGTTGTACTGAACCCCATTAGCGCATTGGACAACTAATGAAACCACCAGTGCATGGATTTCATTAGCCCAACATTTCCTCGTGATTTTTCCAACCAATATATGTGCTTTGAAGTGAAATCCATAGTCATTGATCGAGTTGATATCATAACCTTGCTTCCCTTTCATCAATCCAAAATTTTCCTTCATGTTGTCTGCTATGGATCTATCCTGATCTTTCCAAACAAACTCCTCTACAGGGATCAACCCTTGATAAGGTTATCTTATGATTCTCCAGATCAAAATTGGGTCAATAGGGATTCTCTTCCCCCTCCATAAGCATCCATCATGCACCGGCATGAGAAATTGTCTCACAGAAGCTGTGCTTCCTAGAATTCTGCTGAAGTGTGACAAATTCAACATGTTCAACAAGCCCGATTGTGTTGATCCATCCACCCACTATTGTGGTTCTAACCTTGTCACACCACTCTCAGGGTAGTGCACTTGTTTTAAGTATCTTTCCATTAGGGGAGTTTTGAGGTCTATAATGGGCCTCCTAAAGAAATTATGAAATAATAGTGGAAATAATAAAATAAGATTAGATTACAATGTCAAATTTTAGAGGTAAGAAAGAAAAAACTAATTTTTCAACTCTTATTTTCAGCTTATCTCCTTATGGTTTTATACAAAAATTTTGATCAGAAACACTCATTGGATGTATAATTTGATTCCTCATCCAATGAGTACCCATGTTTCATTCTTTCTATGGACCCTACTACATGAAATATGAGAAATACATGAAAAACGTGATTGCAATCACATTTTTTCATATATTTCTAATTTTTCATGTAGCATGTTCCATTGAAAGTATGCAAAATGGGTACTCCTTGGATGGGGAATTAAAATTTTCATCCAACGAGCACGCTTACTTGAAATTTGAGTAAAACCTTGGGGAGATAAGTTGAAACAGTAGTTTTACTATTTTATTAATTTTTAATCTTTTTACTTTTTTACTCCAAAAATGGTGAATCATCCCCCATTGTTGACATCATCATCTCGAATCCTATTGGTTATTATAAATTTTATTTTAGTTGTACATTTATCTTAGGAGGACCAGTTTAGACCTAAAAATTCCGCTAATGTGGTGTGAACTGTAGATATTTCTCTCTGTCATTGAAATCATTGTCCGTGAACTTCAGCTGCAGAATATTTCAAAGGTTTTATCCAATAAATGGCATTGAATTTGGTAATAAATGTGTGAAGGTGCCATACTTTGTGTCCTTCGACTCTGTCACTAGTTTTTCATATGGTTTTCTTGGTGGAATATACGATGTGAGAGGTGACCGAAACGCTGCGCCATCCATTTCCATTTTCTCTTTCTCTATTTATTCCTCACTATCTCTCACATGTTTGGGCTCTTTTTTAGGCTCAACATGTCTCTTATCTTGTTTCCTCTTTGATATTTTCTCTCTGGTCATTTTCTTCCTTGGAGATCTCTGTTGCGTGTGTCCAGGTTTTGGTGATGCTATTGTGAGTATATCAGATGATGTTGTTGAGGGCATATTAGGTTGTTGTAATGATTCCATGACTCCTTATAATCCATTATTACTAAATAGAAAAATAAAATTCTCAAGATTCATACGGCAGGGAAAATTTCTGCAACTTATTCGCAATATCACTATTCGAGCTCTCAAGAAAGTGCCAAAATCTAGGCATGATATAAATATTATAGCAAATATGAATTTCTATCCCCATAATTAGCTTAGATTGCGTTCATTAATTGCATATCTATCGCTAGATCTAGTCAATATTTCCTTATAAATGCATCTTCCTGCGTGTTTGAAAGAAAAATTTCCATTTTAACGGTAATATTTTCTTGGTGAACTTTGACACATCCCATATTTCTATGAAGCAACCCTTATTAAGTTAGGTTTCCTATGTCGAAGCTCTTTCTGTAATGCATTTTATAGTCTCGTGCCTAGTTTCAATTGCAGGTGGCACTAAGGCTTTTCTTCCATCTTCAGAGCGAAGTTGTAGGGGAATAGTTGTCCCTGTACAACTTCGACATGTTGCCATTTAATCTTCCTTGAACCAATTCTACATTTAAATTTGTTAATTGAACCACACCTCCATCAGTAATATGATTAATAGTGTATGGGACCAACCAATGCATCTTGAATTTTCCTGGAAATTTTACAAGCTTACCGTCATAAAGGAGAACAAGGTCTCCTACCTGGAACTTCATTTTCTTAAAATGTCTATCATTCTAGGGATTTTCTCTTACATTCTATATCCGCTTATGCAAACCTATTATATATCTATCTTCCTCTAGAGAAAGGAACTGAAACATTATTTCCTCCATTATATCTGTAAAAGATGCAATACTCAAGCTAGGTATGATGTACTCCATGGGCATCACAAATTCTTGCAGAGGATTTTATTCTTCATTTGTGGTAAGGTTATAATACTCCAATGCATTTTATATCTGCGCATCACAATCAGGGTGCTTCCATGTCAGTGGGGTTACATTCTAAAAAAACCTCTTCTTGACTGTCTGCAGTGCCAAATATATGTATGTGCAATCGTCCTCAAAGCTGAATGTTAATATGAAGCCATGAACCTTGTCTTCCTAGTTCCTGGTACCATGTCAAAGCTCCATTACTAAGTACCAGTTCTTAGGGATTGTTTCCAATGTATGAATGAACCATGTACCTATTCTTGCTGTGGAATATCCTTCCATGCTATAGTGCATAGCTAGATATTCTTTGTATCTATCTGTCCAAACCTTATCCACATTAGTCTTCGACATTTCTGTCAACCTCCTATATTCTTCTTTTGTGCATTTTGCCATATACCAGGGGTAGCTTTCAAGATTCTATCCAAGGCTGACAACCTTTAATTTTCTAGAACTTGTTCTTCATAATCATTAAGAAAAGTATTTACATCACCTAATCCATCATAAGAACACAGGTTACATACCTCATATCTCATACAACAAATTGATTTGGTAACTCTTAAACAATGCCTTGTGGATACTTCATGCAACATATTTTTATAGTTCTCTAACTCTTCTTTTGAGTCTGAGTTAAAAGAACTATCATGCTCCCAATTAAACTAACCCTCTGCATGAGGGTCAACACAATCCTATTCCTTTGTTGTCATATGATAGATATTATCTATGTTAGTTGCGCAATATTATTCTTTGACTAGTTTTGTGTATATTACTCCTTCTGATGGATCCAAGGGAACAATTACTCTCATAATGTTTCCTTCAAATATCATTTGTCTCTTCTTCAGATGAATTACAGCCACATTGTCAAATTTCCAATCAAGTCCAAGAAATGTAGGTGTTATAGCATCATTTATCACCACTATATACTTGATGACTTATGCATTGGCCTTGGGCAGCCCTTCCATTTAGACTTGGTCACATTTCTCAAAAATTAGTATTTTAAAATCCATATGTGACTCTACCCAACATTTTTTGCATGTAAACGTGGGTCCATATATAGCGAACCCGCATATACTAATTACAATATTAAAAATTATAAGATTTCCTTATTATTGAGGTGGTGTTTATAGTTTTTCCTGTAACTTAACTACCCCAACCCGTGGGCTAACTATTCCGCAACTGTGAAAACTAATTTGAGGACGTATAAATATGCCTCAAGGGAATGGCCTAAGGGGGGAGGAGAGAGAATTATAGATGTTATAGCCTATTATAACCCTGATCAAGTATGATACTTCCCTTGTGCCTCCTGAACTTCCCAGATTTTCAGGAAACCCTTGTTTCCTCGTGATGATCACCCTTATTCTATGTGACATCCTTTGTTCACCATTCATGGAAGAAGCTCTGTGAGGCTAGGGCTGGACGAATATAGAGGATGGTTTTGCACAAGGCCATGGTAGATCTGAGGTGATTTCTCCACTATTGATTTCTATACATGTTATCAATAAAATAAGCGCCATCTTGTTCTTGATGTTCACATGCCATATGTTTCTTATACATGCTTAATAATATTGAATATTTTATTTCTTATTATATTTATGAGATTATGTATGCTATGATGCTAACATCTAGGACATATATGCTATACAACTAGGTTTTTGTGTTTGTTCTTTTCTGATTTGTAGGTTTTGAAGAACAAGGAGTTGCAGGGGGTTTGAACGCTACGAGAACTACTACAAACGAAGGATAAACGGGTAAGATCTACAATCCTCACTTTCTAGTTTAAAGCCTAGAAGTTGGTAATATTGAGTCCTTCTTGTGATGACATGCACCTACTCTGTGAGGTTTACCAACACGGGACCTTAGGGTAACATTACCCGTAACAGAATTGGCATCTCCACCGGGGATTACATCCATGTAATTCCTATTTTGGGTTGTTTTTATCTGTCTTGTAGGTTCCTTGATAGGTTAATCACATTTACAGTCTAGTAATTATTTTTCCCAACCAGACAGAAGTCTTGGTCTCTTGATCAGGCTTGGATTTTATTTTTTTCCTTATTTATGTTTATATATGCTACTTCGGCTATACACAGTCGTGTATGCCCTATGTATTCTCCAAAAGGACCTGCGTATACATGAGTTTCTTTGGTTACAGTTGCGTATACACACTTGTTTCATACAGCGAACCCGTGTATGCCTGGGAAAATTTGAAAATTTGAGTTTTGAAGCCCTGTCACTCTTTCCTGTCTATTATTGGACACTCCTATGGTACCTTTTAGGTGTTTAGACTGTGTTTATTGTGGCTTTATGTCCATTTCTCTCTTGTTCTTGTGAAAACCTAGCCATTTGGTATTTTTCTTATTTTGTGAAATTGCAATTGCAGCGGTAGCACCAAGATCTCTTACTAGAGTTCTTGGCTATTCTAACCATTCAGAATAGTGAGCCTCTTCTTCCCTTATCATCTTGGCCTTATGCATTGCTTCTCTTTTGGTTTTTTCCTCTTTTGAAGTTTTTGGTTTTCTTGACTTCTTGGGACTAGCCTTTTAGCGAATCTTGAAGTGACCTTTCCTGGTTTATTGAGATTTTGTTTATTGGAAGAGTGTGCTACTGTTATGAATCATTTTATTGGGTATTTTTCTTATTCTTGCTTTTTTGAGTCCCGCTATGAAAGTAGCATACTTGGATTATGCATTTTTAACCCCCTTTTTGACTCATTTTCTTGATTCTAGTTCTTGAGTAGTTTTTTGCTTGTCTTTTTGAAATATTTTTCTCTCCCTTATAAGTGAAAAGCCAAAAAAAATTTCTAGTTTTCCATTGCTTTTGCTTTGATTTCAATTTTACGGTTTTAATATGATTTGAAGAAGTTTGGTTAGTTTCTTGTTTTTGGTTCGTTTGCTTGGTTTTGAAAGGGGTCTTTTTCTAGATTTCTCTCTCTTTTACATCAAGTACATTGTGGCATTTTCTATGCGTAGGAGTTCTTGTTGGGACTAGCCTTGTTTTTCTGTCAAAAGTGAGTGAATCATTTCTCTATAGAGACTCTTTTTTTCTTCTTTAGTTAGCAATCCTAGAATCTGCATATCATTGGTAGTTTTTGCATTAGTTGCACTGAAGCATTTTAGTGTTTTTGATAGTTTTCTAAAGTGTTTGAAGAGTGAGTAACTGAAAAGAAAAATAAGTTTCTTTTCTTATTTAGTTTCATAGAAACCATTTAGAAATGTTTTTTCATCGAATGGAAAATATTGCATTTTCATGTAGTAGGTTTTCATCGATTTCTTTTGCGTCGATAAACACCATCAATTTCACTTCCGTATACCTTTGAATTAAGTAACAACCAATTTAAAATCAAGCACTATAATTAAAATCAACTAGAATTTTTTGTATTATTTTCATTAATGACACACCAAATAGCTAGGTTGTAGGGCCTTGGAATAAGGGAGCGGAGAGTTAAATCTTCAAGGCCACTCAAACTATTAAACATAGAAAGTTTATTAATGAGCGAAATCGATTTCCATTAAGTGGACCAGGAAAGCTCTACCTCCAGAAAGTTAAGTGCGAGGGAGAGTGAAGGCAGAGAAGAGAGATAACCCCTCTCCTATTTGCTGAATCTTGACCTAAGACCATTCCACCCAGCTACCGATATGAATTGGTGCCCTTAGTTTCCTCTCCTAGGGACCACACAGGTGACTACAGGGGGTAATTCCTGTGGTACCTGAGATAGACGTTGCATCACTTTAGTCAGTAATTTTGGAAGGTACCCTTGCAAAACTCGAGGACTTGCACCAGAAAAGGTTGTTGTCAGGATGCCAATGTAGCTATTTTTGCTACCTTCGCTAGTGAGCCTAGTTCGTAATTACCGCAGACTATTTTCGGAAGGTCCTCTTATTTTTCTTTCTTGTATTTTGGTGTCTGGTCCTAATAAATCAGAGTGGAAATACCTGAAGGCCACTTTATTTACTATATCTTAGGAACTTTTTAGAGTATGCACTTTGCTCCTAGATTTCTTAGCTTCTTATATTTTTTTTAGTCTAAAATTAATCTCATAAAGTGGTTGATTGATCACCTTGTCGATTGAGGAGGCTTCATGGGCTTTCTTGTGTGAGTGTTTAGCCTTGTTTAAGAAGGTGTAGGAGTAATTCAATGGGTGATTTTTATCTAGTAGTTTCGAATGCAACGGAGAGTGATCCTCTGTCTGGGTTTGTTGTTTCTGTAGGTGGTCCCGGTACTAGTGCTAGTGTAGAGAAGGGTACTCCACTCATCTATAAAGTCTAGTTTCCAAGAGAAGAATTCAAAGTTGAATAATTTCCTCAGCCTCCTGAGACTCCTTCATCTCCCCTTGCTGCTATTTTTCTAAACGTCCTTTTGTACATTGGGCCAAAGTCTAAGAGATGAACTAGTCCTTTTCCGTCATATCCCTTTCTTTCGATGGCCATGGCTGGGAACACAACTTCGACTATGAGCAATGCAAGTGTTCATACTCCTCTTTCAGTCAATGGATGATGAACTATTGCAATTTTGACAATCACTTCTAGTGCTGCTATGTTTGTCTCTACTTCTATTCCATCTTCAAGTGGAAGAACCCAAGCATATGCTTCTCAATCTGGCCCCTTTTCTTTTGGACTGCATTCTAGTAGCATTCCTTGTCTCCTTTTCTAATGTCTCAGTTGTCTCCACACCCTATTCCTTATATGGCTAGTGGATCAGCTTCATTTCAAGGTTTCCCCTTTGGAAGTGGACATATTCCTCATTCAAACCCTTCCTTGGGATCCCTACCCTTCACCTCTCAAAATCAAGGATTCAATCCATTTTCCGGAGGTCAAGGCTCTAATGTTTTTTTGGGATGGAACCCTGCTTTCACAGCATTAGGAGTTGGGAGTTAGTTTTTCTCTGTTCAGCAATGGAATGTTACTTTCCCTTCAGTGGGTGATTCTTAGAGTTTTTATCCATTTGCAAATTCCTGGAACCCTTACGAAGGGGTTTCTTCTTCATTCAATACCTTGGTTGGAGGGAATGTCCCTGTTTATAGTAACCCTATGCTGGGAGGGGGTCCTTCTCTGAATGCTGGGTCACAAGGCTTCTCTTATGGCTCAAAATTTCCTACGAACAACATATGGAAACTTGGTGCCTCAACAAATCTAGGATATTCTTTTTAGAATGTGGGGAATCCTTCCTATGGGGGATGGAATTCCCAGGCTCCTCTGCGCTTAGCATTCATGGTGGCTTTAAACTTGCTAGATCTATCAAAATTGACTAAAGATCCTATTTGGTATAGCCCAGGATGGCCTCCGGTCCCCACTAAACTACCCTCAGACATTCCAAAGTTTGAAGGGAAGACTAGTGAGGATTCGACAGACCATGTCACCACTTTCCACTTATGGTGTTCGTCAAAATCCCTTATCGACGATTTGATTAGGTTGAGATTATTTCAATGAAACTTAACTGGAAATGTATTGAAATGGTATGTTGAGCTAACAGGGGGCAGTTTTACTACTTTTGGTGAGTTGGCTACTATGTTTTTAAACCATTTTCAGTTGCCTATCCGTTATGATGCCGAAACTAATCTCCTGGCCAATTTTCAGTAGGACAAAGCAACACACATTTTTGATCATATTCAGGAATGGAGGAGAAGGAAGACGCTAATCAAATATCAGATTCCGAATGAATTCCTTCTCGAATGGTTTTTGAAATCTCTGTAGCCATAAATCTCAAAGGATGTATCCCTTTCAGGGGTATTTTATGAAGAGTAGGCTATTTTTAGGGCTCAACATCTAGAAATTATCTATTCTCAATCTGGAGTCCTTAATAAAATCTTTCTGGATGCTCCTCACTCCAATCTATATTTATCCAAAACCAAACCTGGCCCTCATGGTGATGGACTTATCGGTACAATCGATAGTGGTATGGCTAAACTGCTAAATCAATTGCAGCAGTTATTTATACAATCTGCTCCTTTTGGTCAGGCTATGCCTTCAATGTCAACTCCTTCTTAGCCCTTGGCTATTAATGTCGTTCAAACTTCTAACCCCAAAAGAAATAAAAAATCTAATGGGAAGAATAAGGGATGAAATAATAAGAAAAAAGACAAGGATGGAAAGGGGAATGTGAACAGATCCAACAATCATGTTGGAGAGGGTAAGAGGGATAATAAAAATAAGGTTAAGTTTCCATGCAAGCTGTGCACTGGAGACCATCTTACACACCTTTGCCATAAAATTCAGGATTCTCAGTGCTTGTTAGCTCCACAAGGTTCTTCTAGCTACTAGGTTGTATTGACAAACCCTTTTCCCCAAGGGCATCAATTACTTCCTAGCACGAATGAGAATATTGGGGTTCCCTATGGGGGCAACTAGGAAGGGGAAAATCCATCAAAAATATACATGATGAGCTCTCACACAAATATCGCTACAAGTTCTCATGATTATGGTGAAGCAGAGTCTTCGAAAGCTAAGGGCGCTCCTAATAATGCTGAGCCACTCCATATAGAGAGGCATGCATTTGAGCCTATACCTTGGATGCCGAAAGGGTCTACAAAGCATACGACGATCAATCATAATGCCAAGGTTTCACAGAACTACTCTATTGTAGAAGATCTAGCTCAAAGTCCTTGTGCCATGTTTGCATTAGAGGTACTCCAGTCATGTCCTGCACAAAGGAGTGCATTGCTCACTGCCATTTGGGCTTTTGATCCAAAGAATTCTTTGATGATCACATTTGATATGTTGAATTTCAAAAAGAGACTTCCTCATCATATGGATTTCCAAATTAAGTCTACATATCATAAGTTTAATATCTTTCAAATAGTTATTGATGAGGATGCTTCCACGTGTGTGATGTCCCTCACATGTGGGAAGGCTATTGTATCTTCTTTAGCTGTCCCTTCTACTACTCTGTTTACTACATTTGATGTTCATTCTCATAGGCCACATGGCATTGTTCCAGCTTTACCCATCTGTGTTGGGGGTAAAACTGTCAATATCGAGGTTGAGATAGTTGATGAAAACTTAGAATATAACCTTATGTTGGGGAAAAACTTGATCTATGAGATGGATGTTATTGCTTCCTCATTGTTTCGCATTTTATGTTTCCGTCACGAAGGGAGGATTGTCACTGTTGATCAGATGGACTATTCTCCTAAAGATCTGAATGCACCTGCTGACTCAAATTTTCCCTTGGTGAATGATACCAAGCAACCTGTTGAGAATTTGGGGGTTGGAATGTATACATCCTTGATGGGTACTTTTTATTTTTCGCCTCCTTCGGTCCATATCAATGTTATTTCATCCTCCAGGGTTCCTACTCGGAGAGAGTTCTTTCGAACTCATTATTTTTTGGACCCTTGGACCTTACCTTCTCCTACCTCCACATTAGAAGAATTCCAAGTGGGTGGAGTGGCATTTCCTATGTCTGCAGCTGAGATTTCTTATAGATCTATTGTTGACTCTGCAGATTCCATGCTAGTTTCTCTTTCACCAGAGGAATTGGATGGAGATGTGGCTTCAGCTTGGACTTTTATTTCATATTCTGCTCAATATTTCCTTGATACCACTCTTCCATATGAAGAGGCCATCCTTGAAGAAATGAATGGTGTAGAGAGACCATGGGATGATTTTCATTATTGGTCCCATTTTCTACCGGATTTGCGAGAAGTTGAATCAAGTTTCTCTAGCCTTTAGTATTCTGGTCCTATTCACCCAGTTTTGAACCCTTTAGCATTAGCATAGGTATTTTCTGAAGGGAACATGGTTGTCATTTCTTCTACTACCATGGTGAACATCTATAGAGATCCCAATATTATTGAGAACGTATTCATTGGAGCTAAATGTTCCTGTAAAGAAATTCAAACTTACACCGATCTCTTTCGAGAATTTTGGAATGTGTTTGCTTGGTCTTATGAGGAAATGCCTAGTATAGATACATCTATTTTCTAGCATGAGATCAAGAAATATGAAAATGCTAAGCCTATTTGGTCGAAGCTTCATCTGGTCAACCCTAGGAAGGGAACAACTATCAAAGCCGAGGTGGAGAAGATGCTTAAGGCGGCTTTCATATATCCTGTTCCATTAACTGAGTGGGTTTCGAATCTAGTGCTTATGGAAAAGAGAAAAGGAACGATCCAAGTCTGCATCGATTTCAGGGATTTTGAATAAGGCATGTCCTAAAGATAACTACCCCATGCCATTTATAGATCAAATCATTGATGAGTGTGCGGGAAATGATATTTTCTCTTTCATGGACGATTTCTTGGGATGTAATAGATCACTATCCATCCTGAAGATCAGCATATGACTGCTTTTATTTTCCCCTGGGGTACTTTTGCTTACAAGAAGATGCCTTTCGTCCTTAAAAATGTTGGAGCTACCTTTTAGCGGGATATGTCCTATGCCTTCCTTGACATCAAGCATATCATCGAGGCATACTTGGATGATTTAGATGCTCGTTCTCGCAAGATAATTGATCATCCTTCAAAACTTTGTCAATTTTTTAAATGATGTCGGTATTATAAAGTTTAGATGAACCCTAATAAGTGTGTTTTCACTGTCACATCCAATCGGTTGTTGGGATTCATCGTGTCTACAGAAGATATTTGGGTAGATCCCTTCAAGATTGAGGCAATACTTCAGTTTCCTCCCTCGTCTTCGATCCGTCAACTTCAAAGTCTACAAGGCAAAGCCAATTTATTATGGAGATTCATCGTGAATTATGTCAAGATCAAAAAGGAATTTATGAGGTTCTTGAAGAAAGGAGTTCCATTTTTTTGGGATGACTTTGCTCAACGTTCATTCGATGCTTTGAAAAAAGCACTGACCTCTACTCCATTACTGAGTCCACCAAATTATAGCAGGGATTCCCTCTTGTATCTCACCACAGCATAATCTACCATAGGTATGGTTCTAGTTCAAGAAGATGATTCTCTTTGTGAGCATGTTTTATACTACCTTAGTCGAGCCTTGGTAGGTCCTGAACTCTAGTATTCTCCAATTGAGATACTTTTTGTTCATGCTATCCGATGGCTCAAACATTACATTCTCCTTTGAAAAACTTATGTTTTGGTGGCAGTTAATCCATTTCAATTTTTTCTCAGTAAGAGAGTGATTGGGGGAAAATACAATCGCTAGATTGTTATTTTGCAAGAATTTTATCTTGAATTTCTGTCTGCCAAATCCAAGAAGTCGTTGGTATTCATGGAGTTGATTTCTGAGTTACCCTATGGAGAAGAGGTTGTTTATGAAGAATAATTTCCTGATGAACATGTTTTTCTCATTTCTTCACCGGATCCTTGAAACGGAGATCTCATAGTTTATCTCCAAACTGCAAAGTTTCCCTTAGCTTTTTCGAAAGATGAGCGTCAAAATTTGCGACACTTCACTAGAAGTTATTTGATTATTGGTGACACTCTATATCGTCGTGGGGTCGATTCAATCCTTAGATGCTACTTAACTCTCGAAGAAGCTAATGTAGTACTGAATGATTGTCACAGTGGAGCTTGTGGTGGTCACTTATCTGGGATTGCTACAACCCAAAAAATATTGCGTACAGGATACTTTTTTCCCTCGATTTTCAAAGATTATTTTTAGGTAGAAAAAAAATGTCATCCCTGTCAAGTTTATACGCAGGAGACGCATGATTATCTAGCTCCACTCTTTCCTATCATCATTGTTGGTCCTTTCACGAAGTGGGGTATTGATTATACTACTTGTAACCCTGCTTCGGCTAAGGGTCATACATGCATTATTATAGTTGTAGACTACTTTATGAAGTGGGTTGAGGCTATGCATACTTTTTGGAATGATGTTGATACAACAACCATGTTCCTATTTAATCAAGTCATTTCCCGCTTTGGTATCCCCAAGGAGATTGTCACTGATCATGGAAATCATTTTCATAATAGTATGATGGATGAATTGGCTCTGAAATTAGGTTTTCGGCAGGAGCATTCATCTCCTTATTATCCTCAAGCCAATGGGCAAGTTGAATCCGTTAAAAAATCCTTGAAGAAAATTCTTCAACAGACAATTGATAAAGCCAGATCCAATTGGCACATCATGATGTACCCTGCACTTTGGGCATAATGGATGTCTGTAAAGACTACAAATGATTTCACCCCATTTAAACTAGCTTATGGGTTGGAATCTATATCTCCAATTGAATGCGAAATTCCTTCCCTTAAGCTGGTAGTTGAGCTTCTTCCTGACACTTCCAATATCGAAGAATGCCTTATCCATCTAGAACATCTCGATGAGCAGCACCGAGATGCAGCTACGATGAATGAGCCGTATAAGAAATGGGTGAAGGTTCAATACGATAAGGCGATCAAACCTAGGGTTTTATCTGAAGGTGACCTTGTCTTGGTTTATTCCCAAGAGAAGGATGCCTTGGGGGCAGGCAAGTTCAAATCTCTGTGGTATGGCCCCTCTATCATCAAAAAGGTCCTAAAAAAGGGAGCTTATGCCTTGATTTATTTTGATGGGAAGGAGTTGGTGGAGCCCATAAATGGGCTCTATTTGAAGTATTATGCTTAGGGTTCAGCCTAGCATATGATTTTTTGTATATATTGTATTTTTTTACATGTCTATTTTTCGATGTTTGGTGTGACTTTGATGATTTTGATCTGCTTTGGCAAGTATTATTGGATGGATGAGTCATTTTGGCTTTGTTGATGGTGCTAATAAACATACCGCAAACTTGGCTTCCGCAGCTTGGGTAATCCACCATACATCCAGTCAGTTGTTAGTTTCAAGAGGTGTCTGCATTGGTCCTGCTTTGAAAAATGTGGTAGAATACACTACAGTGGTCAACCTAGTCTCAGAGTCAATATCTCTTGGTGTTGATTCGTTGGTAGTTTACTTGGATTCACAGTTGGTGGTTTCACAATTAAACAACACCTATCGTGTTAGAGACCCATTTTTGCATTGATTATTTCACATTCCTTGATCCAACAATTGGTTAGCAGACTCATTAGCTAATCAATCACTTGATTGGCACATTAATCATTCAATACTTTAAATATATCAAAACTTCATTAATCGCTGAGGTCCCTGCTGAACATTTGTGTTCCGATAGAACGCAATAGTTGTAGCTACATGAAAAAATAACCACACCCAGTCTCATGGTAATCCAACCACCTACCTCTGGATAGCCTCTAGAAGGTCCTCTTTAGCTGCAGTGGGTACTTGGCGAGTCAAACTCTCCAAGATTCTCTGGATGGAATGGAGGGTCCTTCTTGGGTATTCAACATCTGCCTCACCTCTGCGGTGCTTATGCCTTGGGTAACCCTCTAGCCTAACTAGTCCCATATCTCCATCATGATCATTAAAATTTTGTAAGTCATATTGTCCTATCAAAAACATTTTTTCATTTTTACATATAAATTGAAAAATAAAAAATCCAAAAAAAAAATCATATAATAAAAAAATCCAATGTGCAATATTACCAATTTCACCCCATGCTGCTCCAAGTGGAAGAACCAAATCAAGATCTTCTCGAAAATCCATCCCAGCATAGGGATAGTCCTCCACTAAGATGACCTATTCTACCCACCATTGGAAGAACTCATCATCCCATGTGATTTGAGGAACTTCACTTCCCCCCAGTCTCTTCATCAAATCTTCCCATCGGGTTACCCTCGGATCCCTTGGGCTACTGATAGTAGAGATGATCTTGGGCTGAAGCCCTGGGACTTTCTCAAAGAAGAATGCCAACAAAATAATGTCGTATCCAAAGTGTTTTGTCTTTTTTCGCCAGATAGAACTCAATTATTTTTTTTATATTAGCCAATAAGGCCTTGCACCAATGATAAATATGAGTAAAAAAATCCACTTCTATACTCATATCAGTGCATGAAGCCTAGTGTAGAGAGGCTGATCCTGCGACTCTACCAATAGTAAAGAGATGGATTTTCATGTACAAGTCCTGTACATATTTGATTGGGATATGAGTCCCCACTTTCTTTGCATCATCCACACAATAGACCTGGATATAGTCATCTACGTTAAGCACTATAGTGGGCTTACCATGAAAATCAACTAGGTCTCCCCTTCAGGAAAGTCCAGTGATAAAATATATGTCTTCTAGCTCTATTCTCAATGGCATCTGATCAATTATAAACAAATCTTCATCTTGTTCCCAATGATCAACCAACATCTCAAGCAATCGAGCATTGCTTTTCATATTCAACATTTTGAAAAATTTGAGTAAACTACAACTCCAAATTATATCTAAGGATTGTTGGTCGTCCATCACTTCATTATCAATAGCATTGTGCTCTCTTTCTCTCCAACTGATAATCATCTTGGGAAATTTCATCCATTGCCCAATTATATACAATTTTTTGAATTCCTCTCTATGCATATGCGACCTCATTCAGACACAGTCGTGTCTGTACGCGAGTTCCTCATGACGAACCCGCATATACACAAAGGGTTTCAAAGAAAATATATTTCCTCTGGTAAAAAATCTAAATATTTTCTTGAAATAGGAATGAAATTGATAAATGAGATGAGTGCAAGGCTTACCTAATTGATTTGAAGTGATTCGGTGCTAGTTCCTCTGTATGCAAGAAGAGTCTTTTTTCTCCATAGCTCTTTTTCCACTTCTGAACTACACAAATGATCAAAATGTGAGTAAAAATGTTTATTTATGCCCAGAATTTGAATTTTTTTCACAAATTTCGTTTGCATCTATTTTTTGAATTTGATTAAGGCTATTTAACCTTTTGGCTTGTAAGTGTTAGGAAAAGTTATTTTCAGGCATATTCTGCTGAATTTGAGATATTTCCAAATTTTCCTTCGGATCAATGACCGTTGACCTGTCATGGAAGGTATTTGATTCTGAACTGGCATACAGGTTAGGGAATTCACTTTCTGTTGAATTTTTCACATACTTGCCTCCATTTTGGTCATTTTCCATAGGGTCAATCCCATCATGTCATGACTATTTCACTCATTTCACTCGCCGATTGTTTAAATCATGAGGTGGTGGTAGAACCATCCTTTACATGGGATTCCTAGTTAGTTCCTTGCTAGCGTTTGTCGCCCATGCTGCAATTTGTGTAGGCTCGGGAGTCCTCTTTAGTCCCGCCATGAATTATGCATTAAAGCTTCATTCTTCTTCTTCTTCGCTTTCTTTATTCTTGCCAGTTACCTTAGAGGCTCCCATATGTTGTCAAGTTGTATTACTGCATTGCATGTTGACTACTTGTTTATCTTGGCCTTTAGCTGGCTTCATTTGGACTCATGTTTAAGCCCTCTTTTGACCATGCCTTTATGTATAAGTTAACCATGCAATCACTTAGCATTTGCAACTTGACACCTTTACCCATGGATGGAACATCCCTTTGAGTGTCACTTACCAGTTTTCTCCACCTTGAATTGAGTATAGGATTTTTCCTATCCCAGGAACTAGTGCATTTGTTTACTGACACTCATTCTATCCATTGTACTATAGGTATTATTTTATTCTTTTTTAGGCTTTGGAATATGAAAAAGAAAAAAAAAAAAAATATTTGAAAAAGAGGGGGAATGGGACAATACTTCCATACTTGATGACAGCTACAGTGTCAGTTGTGTCGCCCTTGAACAAAGCACAAAAAAGCTAAGTCTTTTCTCCATTTTGGGATTGTTTTATTTTTTGACTTAGGAGAAGCCATAACCTTGTTATTAAGTTAGTACTCCCCTGGTTGGTTATCTCTTCCAATGACATGGATTGTTTTTTTATGCCTCCTGCATGACAAACTTATACAAAGTTATCATTTGATCCATAGTCAACATCAGTCCTGCTTTTGTTCAAGGGAATTTAACCTAAGTCGACCTTTCTGTGGTGTCTCTTGACTCATTTGTTAGTTGACCATCCTAGTCTTGTTAGTATTTGGTTCTATCACATCAACTATTTGGTCCTTTGCTCGTGCTGGTTTGAGAAGGTCTCCATTGACTTATTTTAGGCGAGTTTTCCTCTTATCGACTACGACATATTGCTCTGAGAGTAAACCTAGAGCCACACCCTAACACTATTTCCATCATTGATAGGCGACCTTGTGCTCAAAATTTGATCAACATCATGGGTATTTGACTGAGTGGTTTCCCTTATGTTCAAATTCAACTTACATTATCACACATGGGATTCGTGAAATACCTTGATTTCCATTTGACCCTATCGGTGGATATCTTGCCTCTTTGTTAGTTTTCATTATTGGTTAGTTCAAAGGGTTTCTTCCATGTCCTAGCTCCATTTTGTGCATGCTGAAAATGTACTTTCGGGTGGTTACTTCACTTGGCTTCATCTGATTCCTTCCAAATCTTGGCCTGCGGGTTACACTCGCACTGGACTGATGTGGGATGCCTCAATGCCTTCCTTCCAGTAGATATTTTCCCATTGAATCCAACTCATTGCTCTAGGAATAAGTCTAGAGTCCTTTTTTCAGTACCTTAGTCTTTGCAGTCATCAGTGGAAAACTCTTTGCTATCAACAGTGATAATACATCATTGTCTCCTGATTGATAGATTCTCTCAATTGCTCGACTTCAACTCATTCATTTTCACTTGTTGGATTGTACTGGGGCATCTTGACACTCATTATCATTATCACTGGGTTGTCTCACATTTGTTAACGGTATACATCAATGACCGGTAATCATACGATTTCTCACATGGTCGACCTCAGCTCATTTATTCCCATTGTGTAGAATTGTGCCATGGTGATCGATGAAGTCCTTAGGTTTGCATCAACATGTTTTGGTTCACTTTGAAAACTCCTTCAGTTTTCTTCCAGTGATACCATCCACCATTATATGTTGCAGTTTCATCACAACAAAATCTTATATGTTGGCACCCAAGTTGTGTGTTGTACCATTTTTTCCACCACTTATGATTGGGTACTTGGAGATTCAGTTGTGACTTCATTGATTAGATATCTATGCAACAGCATTGATCAATCTTCTATATGTGATACTTGGACATGATTTTGACTTATAATTCCGGGTAGTGATTAGATGATTCATTATGTACTTTACATCTTATTTATACTTGTATACATATTGGATCTGCTACATACTTCATATGTGAACATGCTTTTATTTCACTAAGCATGGGTATGCTCACTTCAGACATGAGCTATCTTTTTTATTTCTATCACTGGTTTTTGGCAGGCTGAAATCTCGTGAAGTCCTCTCCAAACCTTGCAAGGTTCTTTCTATGCACATAATACATTTCGGCCATCATGTACCCCTTTTGACCTCATATATTAGCGGGCATCTATTATAGCATCATTTATCACCACTATATACTTGATGACTTATGCATTGGCTTTGGGCAGCACTTCCATTTAGACTTGGTCACATTTCTAAAAAAATAGTATTTTAAAATCCCTACATGACTCTGCCTAGCTTTTTTTGCATATACACATGGTTCCATATATAGAGAACTCGCGTATGCGATTTAAAATATTAAAAAATATAAGATTTCCCTATTATTGAGGAGGGGTTTACGATATTTCCTATAACTTAACTACCCCAACCCATGGCCTAATTGTTCCCCAATTGAAAAAAATAATTTGAGGAAGTATAAATATGCCTCAAAAGAATGGCCTAAGGGGGGAGGAGAGAGAATTATAGATATTATAGCCTGTTATAGCCCTGATCAAGTCTGATACTTCCCCTGTGCCTCCTGCAATTTCTAGATTTTCAGGAAACCCTTGTTTCCTTGTGATGATCACCCTCATTCTATGTGACATAATTTGTGCACCATTCATGGAAAAAACTTTGTGAGGCTAGGGCTGGATGAATACGGAGGACAATTTTTCTCAAGGACATGGAAGATCTCAAGTGATTTCTCCACTATTTATTTTTGTACATGTTATCAATAAAAGAAGTTCCATCTTGTTCCTGATGTTCACGTGTCATATGTTTCTATACATGCTTAATAATCTTGAATATTTTATTTCTTATTATCTTTATGAGATTATGTACGCTATGTTGCTAACATCTAGCACATATATGTTGTACAAATAGGTTTTTGTACTTGTTCTTTGCTAATTTTCAGGTTCTAAAGCAAGAGGAGTTGCAGGGGGTTTGAACTCTACAATATCTACTACAAACGAAGGATAAACAAGTAAGATCTGAAATCCTCACCTTCTAGTTTAAAGTCTAAAAGTTGGTAATATTGAGTCCTTCTTGTGATGACATGCCCCTACTCTGTGAGGTTTACCAACCTAGGACCTTAGAGTAACATTTCCCGTAATAGTAGGATAAGATTTACTTTCATCGACAATTATATTAATTCAAAATCAACACTAGTGCGAACTCCTTCAATATCCACAATGATGCATGTTAGTGTTCCCATAGGGAAGATATTTTTTCTCATTTTCCATCCTTAACTAAATAGGTCATCATTGTAGCTTCAAATTACCCATTAATTCCCACGTATGCTTTGTCAATACATTAGCATCATATCCCAGATGCAGAATAATTTGATCCATCTCATATTCTCCTATATGTGTACTAAGCCTCATTTCTCTTTCGGTTCTCTTATGTCGATGAAAATTATTAATTGTGTGCATCTCACTTCACGACATTTCTTTGGATGCACATGAAGCTATCAACTCTTGCAACCCTTCTACAACCTTTTGATCTCTTAACAATTTCATACAAGTATATAGAAAAGTCCTTAAAATAATTACATGATTTGCTGAATCTTAGTCTTGTGTTAGAGCTCGATACTGTGTCGTTGCTCGATTCTATATTGAAGCTGATGACATGCCAAAGTTACTTTTCTGATCGGGCTTTGGATGTCCACTAGAGGTTGAAGCTCATCCATAAAACTTCGTTTTCATTCCATAAATAATTATTTTTCCTTCTGAGTATAAAAAATAAGGGCTTTCTCGACAATCTTTCTGATCCATGCATTTTCATATTCTTTCTTTTCATCTACTTTATCACTACCAGTCGCAACTCCACTTCTAGTGACAATACTAACTCAAGGTTCATCAATGCTCCTTTCAAAAGTCATCATTTGAATATTCTGTGTTGGTTGTTTATTCCTATTTTATTGCATATTCTCCATAAGTACATGAAATTCCTCAATTACATGGTCAAAGGATTTACAATACTTACATGCCATTGTGGGGTTCTGGCAGTCTCTCACAAAATTACCAGGCTGGCCACAATTATAGAAAATGACCTGCCCACATCCTTGACAAGCTCCAGCACCTCAACCTATTCCTTAGTAACCTCCTTGACCACCGCGCTATCCATTGTACTCATGTACATGCTCTGTTTATTACATTATATAAGTGTCAGCACTACGCTCCATCATTGGGTCGTAAGCCCAACAATTATTCTCATCGTGTCCTATTGATTTACATAATTTGAAATATAGTTTCCTAAGGTTCTATACATATTTCTATAACAAGTAACACTATTATTAATGATTTTGGTCTCTCATATTACATATTTTCACCACAGGTTGGATCTTGTATTCAAGGGATTTGGTTCCCCACCATCCATGTCATCCCTGAAGACAGGGAACTATTCTTTAGAATGGCCCTCCAATTAGGACTTCGTACACCATGATTCTTCTATAACTTCGTAAACATCACGAAAAAAATATAATTTAGAGAAGAAATGATTCCTAATGGAAAAAAGATAGTAGAGGAAACTCATGATGATAAAAAAATAAATGTTAATCGTGATTTCATAAATTCTAATGTTGGATTGAAGACCCACCATATTCAAAAGATCGAAATGAGGAAGTTTGATGGCAATAATACTACATATGGTGCAATATTTTGATCTCAATAATGTGAAAAAAATACAAAAGGTATGCATTGCAACTTTATATTTAGAAAAAAATACATTTGTATGGTATCGATAGCTTTTCTCTCGTAAAAAAATTATCACTTGGTAAATTTTTACGGAGGAAATGATATCACATTATGAGGATACAAAGAGAAACACCTTCTTTAGCCAATTGATAAATATCAAACAAAAGGGTTTAGTGGTGGAGAACATTGAGGACTTCCAAAATTTTAGTATAAGGGTAGATGATATTCCAGAGGAACACAGGATTGTCGTCTTCATAGGGACTTGAACGGATAACTTCCAACATGACGTTCGACTTTGGGAACCTGATTCATTGAAGAAGGCATTCAGGTTGGCAAGAAAAATTGAATGTAAAATTATGGTGATAAGGAAGCCTACCACTCACATCTATAAATTTGGAAATGTTGCTACTCCTAAACTTCCACAACCTACATGGTTGACACCACAAAAATTGGAAGAAAAAAGAGCAAACGAGATTTGCTATAGTTTTCATAGAAAATAGACTAAAGGTCATAAGTTTGCTAAGAAGAACTTATTTTACATAGATTGTGAAGAGGAGGAAGAAAATGAACAAGAAAATTCAAAAGAAGAGGATATACACCAGGAACCAACCCTAGAGAAAGAAGAAATGAATCCGACCATATCCTGTAATGCATTGGCAGGAATTACCACTCCTCAAACTCTTAATATAGAAGGACATATCAAGAAGAACAATGTAATAGTTTTGATTAATTCAGGTAGTACCCATAATTTTATTCATTGTAAGGTCGCCAAGGAATTGAATTGATTCCTATACCTAGCACCAAAGTGTCAAGTGATGGTCGCAAATGGAGGAACTATAAATTGCTCTATAAAATGCCATAATATCAAGCTAACCATGGGGGAATATATTGAATAGTCCAATTCTTTCCATTCCAATGGGAGGTGCTGATGTTGTACTAGGAGTACAATAGTTACAATATTTGGGGAAAATATATTTTAATTTTCAAGAGATTTTCTTGAAATTTTTTTCGAAAGGAAAGGAAGTTGAATTACGGGGTATCGTATGGAAGCCAGGAAGGATAATAAGCTTTAATTTCATTAAAAATCTTCTGAAGAAATAACAATGAGGCGTAATTTCACAATTATGCTCACTAGAAGTTCCAACATCAAAATCATCTATCTCTCCAGATCTCCAAAAAGTCTTCGAAAATCATTCCAAGGTGTTTGAAACTTTCAACAAAATCCCACCTATTCATGACCATGATCATGGTATTCATTTGATTCCAGAAAGTGTTCCTCCAAACATAAGGCCTTGCAGATATCCTTATGTACAAAAGAGAGAAATTGAACGTATGATTTCATAAATGTTAGAGGCTAGTATAATTCACCTGGTCAAAGTTCTTTCCCTGCTCTAGTAGTATCAGTGCACAAGAAGGATGGATCATGGCACATGTTTCCGAATTATAGGGGGATCAATAAGCTCACTATTAAAGATAAGTTTCCCATTCCTGTTATTGATGAAATATTGGATGAATTACATGGAGAAATTCATTTTACCAAGTTGGATTTTCATTTAGGATATCATCAAATTAGAATAAAGACTAAAGATATTCCGAGAATAACATTTCAAACTCATGAGGGTCATTATGAATTTTTGGTCATCACTTTTGGCCTTAGCAATGCACCTTCTACATTTTAAGGGTTGATGAATTCCATTTTCAAATCCTTCCTTAGAAAATTTGCGTTAGTATTTTTTAATGATATACTACTCTACAACAGGTCTTGGAAGGATCATGTTCAACATGTTGACAAGGTGCTTAAACTATTGGAGGAGAAAAAATTATATGAAAAAACCTCCAAATGTTTCTTTGGATTATAAGAGGTGGAATATCTAGGTCATATTGTATCTCGGGAGGGTGTTAAGGTAGACCCTAAAAAAATTAAATCCATTAAGGAATGGAAAGTCTCCATAACTGTAGACTACTTGCGAGGATTTATCTAGTTAACAGGGTATTATCACAAGTTTGTTAAGAATTATGGGAGAATAGAAACACCTCTAACAACATTATTGAAGAAAGATGCATTTTCATGGACTAGTGAAGCAACTTAGGCCTTTGAACATCTTAAAGAGAAAATGTGCCTAGCACCGGTCTTAGCTACACCAGAATTCACAAAAATATTTATTATGTAAAGTGATGCCTTAGGAAATGGAACTAGTGTTGTTTTAATGCACGAAGGAAGACCCATTGCTTTTGAAAGTCATCCAATCAAAGGAAAGTATTTACAAAAAGCTATTTATAAGAAGGAAATGTTGGAAATACTAAATGCACTAAAGAAATGGTGACCTTACCTAATATGAAGACACTTCAAGGTAAAAACTGATCATGATAGTCTTAAATACTTTTTGGAACAAAGACTATCTTTAGAAGAGAAGAAAAAATGGGTCACAAAGATGTTGGGTTATGACTGTGAAATCATATACAAAAAGGGAAGCTAAATTTGGTTGTAGATGCACTCTCAGGAAAGGATGAAGAGGTGGAAGCATTTTTTTGTGTCATTTCTATTATCCAACAAGATTAGATAACCAAAGCAAGGGATGAATGGAAGAATGATGAAGAAGTGTGGACACTCATTCAACACTTGCAGTAATATCCTAGTACATCTAATACATTTATTTGGAAAAATGATTCCTTATGGTACAAATATCACTTATATCTTTGTAAGAATTCCCAAATAAAACAAAAGATTCTTTTGTAATTACACACCTCTCCCTTAGGAGGGCACTCGGGATTTTAAAAAATTTACCATAGGGTGAAGAAAGATTTTTTTGGGATGGCCTTAAATCTGATATTCAAAAGTTTTGGCAGAATGTTTGGTTTTCCTGCAAAATAAAGTTGAGACAATTAAGACACCATGTATTCTACAAACTTTATCCATTCCAAGTCAACATTATGGGGAGGTTTTAATGGATTTTATCACAGGTTTACCTAAGTATGAATTAAAGAGTGTCATCATGGTGGTAGTTGATAGTCTTACCAAGTATGCACACTTTTGTGCATTGTCTCATCCATTTAAATAAATTATAATTGCTACTGCATTTATGGAAAAAAATGAAAAGCTACATGGAAACCAAAATATTGTTGTAAGCGATAGAGATCCCATTTTTACTGGAAATTTTTGGACAAAATTATTTTCTTGTTTGGGTACTCAACTAGCTCATAGACCATCTTATCATCCTCAATTCGATGGGAAAACTGAGATAGTCAACAAATGTTTGGAAGGATATCTTCGTTGTTTTGTGTTTGACAAACAAACACATTAGGTCAAGTGGCTACCTTTGGCTAAATGGTGGAATAACACTTCCTTGCATACTGTAGCAAAAATGACCCCATTTATGGCACTTTATGGATATCATCCACTATCCATTACATCATATTTAAGAGAAATTTTTAAGGTTCAAGCAGTGGAAGATCACATTGAGAATGAACAAAAAGTTCTCCAACTCTTAAAGGATAACCTAAATGGCACAAAATCAAATGAAACAACATGTAGATCAACATCCCAGTGAGAGAAGTTTTGATGTAGGAGACTAGGTATATTTATTTCTACAACCATATAGATAAATGCCCCTAAAGCAAGCTAAGAAGTATAATAAAATATCACCAAAATACTATGGTCCTTACAAGGTGTTGCAAAAGATTGGTACTATGGCATACAAGTTGGAGCTTCCTGCTTCATCTTGAGTGCACACAATTTTCCATATTTCATGCTTAAAGAAGGTTATAGGTGACAAAATTCTAGTTCAAACAATATTGCCAGAACTTGATGAGGAAGGAAAAATCATATTGGAACCTAAAGCAGTCAAGGAAATAATAACTCAACAGCTACGAAATTGATCAATTTTAGAGTATGTCATCAAGTGGAAGAACTTACCCATTGAAGATTCCACATGGGAGGATGAGACTGCATCCATAGCTACTCAAGCATTGATGACAATGTTTTTTGAAGGAGAGGGGAATGTTAGGTCCCTATATTACTAGTGTAGTCCCTTATTGTTTTTAATGTAGCCCCCTTATTGTTATTATTGTACCCCTGTATCCCCCATATTGTTATCATTCTGCCCCATAAAAAGCCACTATTGTTATTTTTGTGTCTTGGCATTATTATTGTTAGGTCGGCTAGGATTATATTTTGACCCCATGGAATCCTATATATAGAAAGGAGGTTTTTTCATTTGTATCATCCAAGAATTATTCATTTATGTAATGTAAAGGAGGTTTCCCCCTCAAAGTGGATGATTTTTAATTCGATGATCTCTATTTTCTTCTATTTTGTGAGCTGTTTTCATAACAACTTCAGCTTGAGTTCCTATCTCTTATTGCATCAATGGAAATGTGATATGTGGTAGCAGCGCAACTATAAATCATTATTGATGTCAGTGCAGAGCTATGTCAAAGCTTACCTAATCCAATAATAATTTAAATCTTTGATCAAACTCCCAAACAGACTCATTAGGTTTATGTTTGATCTCTTTCAACTCGGTGATGCATTGCAACTCAAAATTCGACTTCTTAAACTCTCTTACAAGTGTTGTTTTAATATTTGCGAACGTTATGTTATGTTTATTTGAATACTTCATATAAAATTTAAATTCTCTATCTCTAAATGTCATAAAAAGCTACACTTTCTTTATATTCTCATCGTTGATGTGCTTCAATATACATACAAATTCACATAAAAACCAAAACTATTCTAGATCCTCCAATCCAGTTCCTTTGAAATCAGGTAGCTTAATATCATCAACCATAACTCTTCTTGTGGGGGGAGAGGGAGGGGGAGGGGGAGGGGGATGAAGGGTAGGAGGGGTAGGGGGAGTGGGAAATCCAACAAAAAACTGGCTATTACTAGATTCTGGCTTCTGGGAACTCTTAGGATGGGAGGGAGAATAATTTGAATTTACTTGGGGTTTATCAGGGTGTCTTTCATATTTTTCACTTTAAGATCCACTCAAAAGGGGACCATAATCAATCTCTATAAAGGTCTCCGGGTCTTGTCCTCAAGATATATTTATGGTATATAATATATATCTCTTTCCACTTCACATTGCGTCAGTCTCTTGCTCCGATTTAGTCTCTCTTCTTCCAAAAATATGTAAACTAGCAATCTGATTGCATCCGTAAAACTCCCTTTTCACACAGAAGCATCTTAATGAAAAATTTCAGATATTTTAAATACTTACCTTGTGTTCCTTTGAAGAATAATTGTTCTGCTTCACTATAGGATATCGTTGAGTCTACAACGAACTCAGTAATGAATCCTCCCAAGATGTTATCAATCCATAACTCGATAACCATTGAAATACTATTGTTAGTGCTCTTGAGTCGCTGTATTAGTTCAAAAGTGCACACCATAGGTTATCCTCCCTTAAATAGTTATTCCTTTCAGTAAACCTCGATATCCACTTGTACAAATCAACAGGAAAATAACCAAATAAAATCTCATATTGATTTGTAAAAATATACTTATGTAAGAAATCTTCGAATGTAAGAAGATGATTTCTATTTTCTTGATCCAAAAATTCTTGTAATTACAGGTATATCTAGTCTTGAATATCCTTCTTTGATGGGTAACACATCCACATACCCCTCAATAATATCCTGTTCCTGGAAATAGAACCATTTTTTGACTTGGTTTGGGATGATCGAGGTTTGATATATACTACACACCAACAAAACCCTTGATCACTGGCCCTTTCGACAATGACTTGCAAGCATATCATAGTCTCACCGAAGTGAATATGGGTGTATGATGAACCAAGTTTATGAAGCCTTGAGGGACTAGGCGATGTGGTATTATTATGTTATCTTATTCGTAGCACTTATAAATCACTTCGCCGCATTAGATTAATCAATTAAAAATTCCATATAAACCATAAACCATCATTGTGTTGAAATAAAATAAAATTGTAGTAATTTATACTCTACAATAGATACTAAGAAAATATCCACATAAATCATACAAGAACACCATATTACCATGGTTCCCCTAGTATAAGGCTATGTATAAAAGAAGTGTTGCTTAATATATTGAATCTTTGAACAAAAAATAGTTCTTAGCCTGCACACTAAGCTGCAGACTCTTCTCCAGGCCTTTGCGCACTCAGCTGTAGAGCCTCTCCTTTACTACCAAATTATAGATCACAATAATTTACCCATAACTCATATTTGGATCAAAACTAAACATCTTGACATTTCTCTTCTTATTATTTTACCCTATATATACTATTACATTGTCAAAATACCATGGAATCCTTATAATAAGCAATTATGGCCCCAAAGCCATTGATCCCTTACAAAATCTTATGATTTTACAAAAAGGATGGGCTTCGAGCCACCCCGAAACCCTTACGACACTGCACGATATATTTAATTCCCCAAAATACACTCTTTTCCACAAAGTGCAGAGTCTTTGCCAAAATCAAGATCAAGTTGGGGTGCGCCCAACAATAGATGACCGAATCTTCTGTGCCATAATTCGTCGATGTCTCGATATCCACCTTCTCTTCTTTCGTTCTCAAGAAAACATAGTATTATACATCTAATTTTTATAGGTTCTTTACTCGAACCCAAATATTCTTCACTTGTACCATGGATTTGTGACGAACGAACACATTTCATTTGCAAAATATCACATCATAGCCATGGTATTCCCACATAGAAACATAAAACAAATTCTTCTTTAAAGCAGGAACATACATGACATATTTTAATGTGATAGGAGTGCCATAATCCTTTTGAAAGATAAATGTACCTATTCCAATAGCATTATACCTCCTATCATCTCCCATCTCGATGTGCGCTGGGAGATCCTTCTCCTCCAAGTTACTGAAGAATTATTTGTTTTCGGTCATATGGAATGAAGCTCCACTATCTAAGTACCACAAAAAACCCATCATTTATGACACCATGCATACGATAAGGGTACAATCCAACTCGAACTATAAAGCAAGTGCTTCACCCGCTGCTCCTCCTGAGGGCTTCTTTATGTTGTACTTGTGCGTACACTTTGTATCATAGTGTCCAAAATCATGACAATGAAAACATTTTACCTTTGACAAGTCTATATTCTTCCTTGCCTTGCCAAAATACGATTTGGAATGGGACTCCCTCCCTTTCATTTTCCTCACCTTTCAAGTGAAGGCACAATTCTTCTCATCATCAGTCATTGACGTAGATCCATATCTGGTGTTCTGCTAAATCTCTTCTTGTACCAAGTCAGACCACAATCACTCCCACTGTAGTAGCTTCTCCCTCCCATTCACTGAGTCCTGGTAGCTGTGCCAGATCTTGGGAAGGCCTAGAAGTGCTAGGCTCACCAAATCATCCTGGGGCAGCTATCACACACAACACTTCCAAGATAATCTCAACATTGAATGAACTTCATCAAGTATTTTGGTATCATGTCATGCTTATCCATCTTGATCTTTCTGAGCTTGTCCTTCAAAGCCATATTCTCGTGGTCACTGCTATTCTAAAACATATCTGTTAAGGCATTTCACATAACATATGGATTTACCTTTCCATATATGTTCGAGACAATATGATCTTGAAATCTTTCTAGCAGAATCCTTCTTGCCTTTTCTACATTCTTCTTCCATGCATCAAGATTTTGAGCATCTACTGGTGCGGGCCGAGGAATATCACTGTTTATGAATTCATTGAGTATGTTTTCCTCCAACACTGCCTCCATCATGTCCTTACAATCTATGTAATTCGAATTACCCTCAAGGGGATATTCAAGTGTGAATCTAGAGAAAGACATCCCGATTTGTTGTTGGTCCTGAAGAATAAATCTGCAAATTCGAATCACCTATTATAAGAAACCCCGAGTTCTTCTCTTCTATATTGATTCCCGCTTTGATTCCATGTAAAAAATCCACATATATTAAACTAATCTTGTAATATTATAAAACAAAATACTTGAATCTAATCTACAAATTGCGGAAACCAATTACAACTCCAGAATCACATGAACAAGAAAGAGAAATAAATTCAATCACACAACGTAAATATGTATCTAGGGAAAGCCTTAGCTGAAAACCCCACTATATTTTGTTAAACACCATGTTAAAGCACACACATGGTGTATGAGAAGAATAACATACACAAGAGACTCAACACACAATGAAAGATAAGCGTGAGGCTTTCTTATTTTCCATTATACAAAGATGTACATTTATAGTACAATGGTGTGACTCTTGGTTTCATATTCCAAGGTCACTTGGACTCCATTGTGACTTTTCGCATTCCACACCTACCCATGTAGGATTAGGTGTTCCAGCATCCCCCCTTAATCCGAAGGGGTATGTGTGAGTCCAAGAAAAGAGTTGTAATACAAATCTGCAAAGTATGCATGGCAGCACTTGGGCTGAATCAACTCTCTGAAATGTTGGAAAAAGAGGTGGTTTTAGGATGACCACAAACACTGGAACGCAAAACTTGTTGCAGTTCTCGAAACTCTTCCAAAACTGGCAAGAAGCTGAAGGCTTCTGCTAGAGGAATTGTCCCTCATAAAAAAGGGAGACCTTCAACCTAAAAGAAGGGAGGTCTACTACCTGTGATGGTTTTAGGATGACCAACAACTCTGGAATGCTTTGAAGCATTTCTTGGAGCTCAACCAATGCTGGCAAGAAGCTGAAGGCTGCTAAGCTGAAGGCTTCTGCTAGAGGAAGTGTTCCTCATATATGAAAGGGAGACCTTCGACCTAAAAGAAGAGAGGTCTACTACCTGTTATGGTTTTAGGTTATCCACCAACCAAAGATGATGGTTTTAGGTTATCCACAAACCGAAGGCATGCTCATGGGCATCCATGTCTCTGGCTACATCTCTGAATCTGGAATGAGGAATTGTGGCTCAGGCTCGCTTGAACTCTAGCTACAACTCTGAATCTGGAATGAGAGATTGTGGCTCAGGCTCGCTTGATCTGTCGTCGAAGCTTGTACATGACCACCATTTTCCCCCTTGTTAGGGACAAGGTGAGATGATGGCGAAAACTCAACTGCAAGTTTTCTCAAAATCCGTGAGCAAGTTCTCACATGTGTCGTAAACATCTTCTTGGCTGCTGATGCCCATTGCCAAGAAGCGATCCATCCAAGATGAATTTTGGTTCTTGTAGGAGGCTTGCGTCTGAAGCATCTGTTTGAAGAATGAGTGTGCCGACCACAGTGCTTGCATGGATGAAGATCAAAACAATGATCTTCCATATGGCCAACTCGATCACAGTGTTGGCATTTCTCAATCTGTTGTGGTTGTGGAAGCGGAATAGGATCTGGAACAGCTGCAGGTGAACTGTCATACAGGAATCCGGCACTCTGAAATATGATGGGCTTTGTGTAGTCTGGAATATGAAAGGACACATCCTTGTCATTTCCAAGACCAATTATGTGCTTGTTGTGGACAAGCTCTTCCCAAGGCCTGATGATGGGCTTAGGAAGTGCAGGCTGAGTGGCTGCATCTGCATGTACATCTGCTCTAGTAAAAGGAATTGAATGGAAATAAACTGGAACTTTATCTTCTTTCTTCTGATGAGAGTCCTTCTCAATCTTCTGAACATAAACAGGTTCAGAATGGTGACTCTTTTGCTAAATTTCATCTTGTTGGAGTTGAGATTCCAACTGCAAAAACTCAATCTTTTCATGTGCATCTAGCAAACAATTTTGAATGTTACAAAGAGCATGCTTTCTCGTTATTATCATATCATCAACATTTGAATGAATGAGGCTATTCAACAACTCTTATGCCTCATTGATTTTGGCCATTTTCAACAAATTGGGCTCAAAAAATGAAAGGGTGTCGGCTTCAACCGAAAATGCACCCGTTTACAATGTGATGCAACAAATACAAATGACTCTAAATAATTCTCAAAGTACAAAGTGTGCTCCTCAAATGATGGAGGGCAATCAACAATCCAACAACTCAAATACTGATTCCAACTATGGATGAAGAGGCAAATTCAACTCAAAATACAATGTTAGCTCAATACATATCTCTGCAAAATATTTGTAAATGTGTAGCTGAAAACACTTGTGCAAGAATCTTTTTATGGCAGCTGAATTTTCTTCTTCAAATAGCTGTTTTGATGGCAAACTTGTCTTCAAATGTGAAATTCTTCAAAAAACCACCCTTATGTCAATGCCACAAATCACAATGTCAAATCTGCAATTTTCTCTATGTGTTCACTTCATTTTCTGATATGTCATTTTCTCTTCCTTTCTGCTGTTCATATCTCTCTTTTTCCTCTCTCTCTGCCGTTTTTTTTTTTAATTAATTAAAAAATGAGAATAATTAAAAATGGGGGAAGGGGGGGATTCAAAAAGGGTGGAAGTAAATTTAATTTAAAAGGGTAGGGGAATTAATTAAAATGAGGAAATTTAAAAGAGAGGGGAAATTTTATTATATGGAAAGGTTTATTAATGGGGAGGGGGGCTTATTATATTAAAATAAATTTAAAAAACCGAATTTAAATAAAAGCAGAATTTAGAATGGGCGATATTAATTTAAAAAAAAATTAAAAGGAAATTGAAAAGAGACGGATGGTGTTTGATCGATGAGCGTAGAGCTGTGGGTATGCCGTTTGGCAGTTGGAGGGGGAGCGACTGTTGGAGAGAGGGACGAGTTGAGCGGCGGATTGTAGTGCTGCGGTGAGGGCGGGAGGAATGGGAGGTAGGAACCTGCATGGGAGGGGGTCGCATAGAGTCGGTTGGGTGAGTGTTGAAGCCGTGGGCAGAGGGGATGTGGGGGAGGCTGAAAGGCCAAGGATTGTGTTGAAGGAGGAAGCTGTTGTGAATGGCGCAGAGGGGAGTTCGTAATGTGAATGAGGAGCTACGTAGCAAGGGTGGACGCGTGAGAAGATAGGGGGTAGGGCCGAAAGGCCGTGTGGGAGGAAGTTAGGAAGATGGGAGTCGGGTTGTATGTGTAGTGAGAGCGGCAGGGTATGCGTGAGAGTGGGAAGAGGAGTGTTGTGAGGGTTTATTATTAAGCGTGGTAAGGGAGGTCGGAATTTAAAAATTAAAAAAATGATGAAAGGAGATGGGTATGTGTAAATTGCAGAGAGGGGAAGGTTAGCTCGAGTGGGATGTGAGATGTTAAAAAAATTGCAGGGGGAGGAGGGCCGAAATGCCTGGAATGGCAGAGATATTTTTTTTATTTTTTTATTTTTTTAAACTAAAACAGCAGAGAGGAGGTCTAGAAGGCTTGAAAACAACTTAGAAATTTTTTTTTTCTTCTTCAGTAGAATTTTTTCCAAATGTATAGCAGAACAAATCTAGCAGCAACAGAAAGTGCAGAAATGAGGGCAATTTCAAAATTTCAAGTACTGAAATGCAATAACAGATTGCCAATAGAACCCAGAAATTTTCCAATAGCCCAGCAACAGAAAATATTTTCAATGGAAAAACTCAGAAATTTTTTCAGTGAAAAATCAGAAATATCTTCGAAAAACCTCTCAGCAGCTCTAAAATGGTGCAGAAATTAAAATGCAGAGATTTTTCAATGGAAAAATAAGCAGTGAGAAAACCTTCAGATGCACAAGGTTGCGTCTCCAAACCAATTTCTGAACGCTGGGATTTTGAATGCTGCTCCTCTTCAAAACACTTCTGAATGGCGGCAAAAACACTGCTGCAGAAATTCTGAGTGCTGCAAAAATTATCAAAATTTTGCAGATATGCACAAGCCATAAACACAAATGGCTCACTCAAATTGAAGCAGGGCCAGTAATCGCCCGCCCTGATACCATGTTAAACACCATGTTAAAGCACACACATGGTGTATGAGAAGAATAACATACACAAGAGACTCAACACACAATGAAAGATAAGCATGAGGCTTTCTTATTTTCCATTATACAAAGATGTACATTTATAGTACAATGGTGTGACTCTTGGTTTCACATTCCAAGGTCACTTGGACTCCATTGTGACTTTTTGCATTCCACACCTACCCATAGAGGATTAGGTGTTCCAACATATTTATATTGAATTAAGTAAAGAATATGAAACAATACAATGATTCTCTAAATATTGAAATCTCTCTCCGCTATCTCTGACCGTGCCACTCTGATCCCAGCAAGTTTGGTGCAATACTTAACCAAAAAATTCCTCTGGGTTGCTCAGGATTTTTTACGCATTCTTGATGGAATTTAGCCCCTATTAATTAGGAAATTTCCAATAATTGATTAAATTTTTTATCTAAGGCATCCTACTAAACTCATGCATGACCTATATGATTTTCTAATTGTACAACCGATAGTCTACTTCCCTTTAACTCTAATATCAACTGGGTCACTCTTAGAACTGAAAATGAAACAACTATTTATAGTGGATTATGAGTTATCTGATTTATTACTTCTTGTGAATTAAATCAGATTTAATTCACTGGACCTCTTACTAGCTCATCCATTAGTTAGAACTAGTCAAACTGATTTTAACCAAATAATTAAGTTAAAAATTACAACTCAAAATAAATTGCAACTTGACCCTCTAAAAATTAGACTACATGCCTCTAGTTTGACCCCCAACTCGAATTGACTGAGCTATCTAAGTCTTACCAACTCACTTAACTTGCACAAGTTGTTATGTAATGTGGAATTAAAATTTCCTTCTAATTTAATTAAGGGAAAATTAATTTAGAAGCCCTTCTTGTTTCCAATTTCAACACCCCAAACCTAAATTATAATTTCGATACTACGAACAAACAAGTTGTTCGACCATGTGTTAGGTAACATGCTCGACCATAACCATACAAAGCTTAATATTTTCTCATCCAAGGGGGCAGAGGAGTGAAGTGGGGTGGAAACCTACACTAAGAATATTTTTTTGATGCAGAGAGATTCCTTTGGGGTCCAAAAGTTCCAGTGTCAGAACGACAGATGTTTATAGTCATTTTGCACGATTTTTCACCAGGAATCCAACCATTTTGTTCATTTCTTTAGCCAAGGTCTATATTTTTACGCCATCACTGGAAGTGAAGGTATAAGGGATCAATTTTCAAATTTCTTGTAATTCATTTTTGTTGCCATTTAATGAAAGAGGCCTCCCCACAATGAGTAGGGCCGAGAGATGTATCCCACACTAGGTGAACTCTGTAATCAAATCATATTATTTCTTTCATATGATGTTTTCTGATGATTTCCTCTTCTTTTCACGTGTTTAACACTATTTTATATGCAATTATGTATGCATCCATGAAGTAGAAGATGTGGATCATATGTCCTATTGAATGGGTATTTTTTTATTTTTAGCTTTTAACTAATATGATGAGAAACATGGTGCTATGTTAAACATATTCAAAATCTACAATTTTTTCATATTGGTTCAATTCAAAAAAATTCCAGTAATTATGATATGCATCTATTGGTTTCATATATATAGCCATATTGAAGTAGAGTCTGTCTAGATTATTACAACACATTTTTTTTTTAAAGACACAAGGTTAACAAAGAATACACCGGGGGAAAAAATGTGACTTTTTATGAATCCCTTTATTTTTAAAGAACACAATCAAACAATGTCTAAGTTGACATATCAAATGTGAATACAAAAATTGTTACACCATTTTTTTGGTCATCTAACCTATTGTCATTAGATGGACCCAAGTACACCATGTAAGACCAATTTTACCCTAAGTAAAATTTATTTCATTATGTGAAATAACTTAGTAAAACACCTTTATTAAGTTGTTTATGGTCTAAACAGGAAACCCCAAAAGGAAATAATAAATAAATCTATATTTGTTTATATTTACTCAAGGAATAATTAGTTAAACATCAATTCAATTATTATTCCTGGTCATATTTAACCCAAAACAAGGAAATTAATTAAATAAATCCTTATTTATTTGATTATTTCCTTGGAATAAGTTATTTAATCCTTATTTAAATAATATTCCTAGTTAAATTTGACTAAATAATTTATAAATAATTAAATAAATCATTATTTATTTAATTATATTTCCACTATTTCCTAAAATAATAAATAAATTATTTATTTATTTATTATTTATAAATAAAGGATTTGACCCAAGTCAAAAACCCTTTTCCCTCCAATAAATATAATAAAATATTCTGAAAAGGTGGTTCCAGAATTTGGTTAATAATATTTTATTCATACACCAAGTTCTAGAATACCCTAATATTTTGTTATAAATAGAAGGGTTTTCCCATTCATTTGTCACCCTTTCATTTTGCATATTAGATCACTCTAGATCTATACTCTTGGTCTGACTTTGAGCCATTATCATTGTCACATTCTCCATCATTTGCTTTGTGAGCTCTCGTTGAGTTCTATGTTTGTCTGGGTTTTCTACACCAACAAGAGAGAGAAATCTTAGATCTGAAATGATGAGGACTTTCAAGAACCCATCCCATTGAGGAGAATTAGAAACACCTTTCTTGTTTTCCTCTCAGGTGCTCCTTTAATATAAAAATTCTTTCAAAAATATTGTTCTTGTCTTATCTATTGGATGCATGGAGCAAAATTTCATTTTTACTTCTTAATGTCTTTTTATGCATAGATCTGGATTTGTGCAGCTTTATTTGGATCAACTAATTGCAGATTTGAAGATATTGGCAGCCATAATTGATGTTAGGGCTCTTTGTTATGCATAGCTAAAGTGGTATTTTTTCAACAAAAGATTCATACTAACAATTGGCGACTCCACACAAGTTTTATTTTGTGACCGCTGTCGTTTTATATATTCCTACATATCCAGCTATTTCAGACCCTAGGGTTTCTCTTCAGTTTTTTATTTGTCCTATTCTTATGGTGTTTTTCCCCTCTAAAACCCTCAAACATTAAAATTTTTAACTTCTGTGTGTTTCTGGCCCTATTGCGTAGGTGATAGACATCAGTTGCAGCAGAGACCAAAAAAATTTCTGAAATCTGCCGCCAACAGACCCGGATCTGCAGGTCGCACTTATCGGCCCAAAACCTGTGAGCTAGCCTAGAGGGCACAATTTTCTGCCCCAAAACTGCGACCTGGATTGAAAACAGGTGAGAACCCGCGACTTGCACTTTTTTCTGCACTTTTCCAACAATTTTTCTGGGTTTTTCTGAAGATTCTATTAGGGTTTTCCAGCCTCTGTCTCTGCCCATTTAGACTTGTTTCTGATCTGTTCTACTCAACTAAGTGGGAATATCACCCCTTAGGGCTTTAGTACCCTCCACTTTTTGTGGAAGAGTTTTAGATGTTTCATACGTCTGAATTTTCATAGTTTCAGCCTTCTTCTTTTCAGATATGATACCTCATTTTCAAATCCCTTTTAGATCAGCTCTTCTCCCTTTCAAATCACCTCATATAGTTTTGTTTGGGTTTGCCTCTAGGGTCACCTCCTTGTCCCTTCTACCTTTAGCTGATTTCCTCCTTTGTTGCAGCAACCTTGCCTTTGTCTCTTTGCTATTTTTTGCACCTCTTTTCAGCAGAATTCTCCTTTAGATCCTTGTCCCTCCTAACCTTAGATCTATTGGCCTCTTTTTTGTGTGTTTCGATTAGATTTTTTCCCTCTTTTAGTCTAGTTTTGAGAGAATCACCTTCCTGGGTTAGATCGATGCATTGTTAGCTGTTAATTTTCTGTTATTTCAGCCTTATTTACTGTTCTCTGCAGATTTATTTTCAGTTACACAAAACACTTTTTCTTTTACTTTCAAAACGTCTGGGTTTAAAAATTAAAATCAACACACGCCACACACTGACCCTAAGTGAAGAAGAGCCTGGTTAACACCACCTGGCAAAGACTTTAAAATCAATTGACACTGCACCTCTCTGCCCTGGTTTCGACATTGCCTCACTTGATTCTACACTTCCTTGCCTTTGTCGGTTATTCTTCTTCCCGTCATCATTACGCCTCCAAGGCATTTATCCCAGAGACTTCTTGGCCTTCACCCTTAGTTTCTAGTTGGTCAACTTACTCTCTCCCACCGTTGTTGATTTATTCCTCCCCCGAGTCCGCACTCTGACTCTTCTTCTGATTGTTCGGGTTCTCCCCTACTTCTGGTTATCCCCTATTACCTTCACCATGTCTAGTTTAGGACCTAACGCTAGCAACCCCGGTCCTACTGCTGGGTCTGTTACTAGCGAAACCACCACAGGAACTACCTCGACTGTCCCTTTTCTCCCTTATATGGCTGGTCTCAGTCTCACCGATTTCAATCAATTGATCAATGATCCTATCCGCCACGATGTTATTTGGCCTGCTATGTCAACCAAGCTCCCCTCCGACATTCCCATGTTCGAAGGCCTTGCTAGTGAAGATCCCTCCAACCATATCCGATCTTTCCACATGTGGTGTTCCTCCAAATCCATTACTAATGATTCCATCCATCTTAGATTGTTCCAACGCACGCTTATCGGTGAAGCTTCTAAATGGTATGTTGATCAAACCGCCTCTTCCCATACCACCTTTGCGACCATTGCCCAAGCCTTCTTATCATATTTCCAGCTCCCTCTCCAATACGACACTGGTACAGAACTCTTGACTTCTTTTCGTCAATCCTCTTCGACCCGCCTTTCCACCCATGTCCAGGAATGGCGGAGAAGAAGGAGCTTATGTCGAGCTCCCACCTTTGAAGATCGGGTCTATATGGAATGGTTCCTTTTCTCTCTCTTACCTGCCATCAGCAAATATGTCGCCTCCCAGTTCCCTCAAACCGAAGAAGCCGCCCTCCAAATAACCTTGAAATATGACCTCATCTATGCTCAATCTGGTTATGTTTATACCGTCCTCCCTGACCTTCCTAAAATCGGCGGCGCTAACGCCCTGGGGGCATCTCACTCTGCCGATGGTATCGTTGGAGCTCTTTCACATACCTACTCTCAACCTCCTATGGGCTATGGTTTCCCTCTGGGAGGGGCTAGCACCTCCAACACTTTCCCCCCTCCAGGTAGCATGTATCCAGGATATGGCATGCCTCCTCCTTTTGCCCATCCTCTTGATTACCTCAATGTTACCCATCCTCACCCTTATCCTTACCCACATCCTGGTGTCCTTTCTCCTCCAGCATTCGGACCTCCAACTCCCTTGCCTTCTCCACCCCTGCAACAACAACTACTACCCCCTCCAGGGAAATTATTTGCACAGCAGGGCACGACTAATCCTACTTCTTCTCAAAGAAACTGGAAGGGAAATCAAAATCAATCTGCCCTGGTAATCGTCCTCCAAGTATTGATTCTAACACTGATAACCAGCCACAGGGCTCTTAGCCCAAGGCGGACAGGCCTCTTTGCACCAATAAGCCTTGTTCGTGTTGCGGTGTTTACGGTCATTACACTCATGATTGTCCTCTATTACCACATATGCGACAGATGTGGGAGTCTTAGGCTACATTGCGAGGACAACATACCTCCCCTACTGTTCCCCCCAATGCAGCTACTTCTCAACCAGCCGTGTTTATCGATCCTTTTCCTCAGTAAGGATTCGTGGCTACTCAACCTTCCCCTTCTGGTTCCTCCGATTACTAGATTCTCATGATGAATTCTGACCAACCTCTCACCGTCGACCTTAACCTTCAAACTCGGTCTCATCAGTACCTCATGCCTCCCACTCCGTCTATCCTGAGTCACCTTCTTCAGGTCCTACAGAGCCTCTTTCGACACCCAATGGTCCTTTACAGATCCCTCAACCCAAATTTGAGGCCCCTATCAAGGTTCCTAAGGGCCCATTACGCTGAAATGCTTCCTCTGGTCGAGCTGCTCATTCATATAGCATTGTAGATGATTTGGCACAGTCTCCTGCTGCCATTTCAACACTAGAACTCCTCCAGTCATGTCCTTCTCAGAAGAAGGCTCTACTATCTTCCATGGGCGTTATAGATCCTGCTGATGACCAATTGATTATTTTCGATGCCCACCAATCAGATTATCCTCCTCTTCCTGCTTCTGTTTCTTTCCAAATCCCAGTCAAAATCCAGAACACTAACGTAGCTTGGTGTATTTTTGACGAGGGGGCATCTACCTGTGTGATGTATACTTTGGTTTGGAAACAACTCGGATCTCCTGAGCTGGCCCCTTCCACCATCACCCTTCGTGCATGGGATGGCCATGCCTCCTAGCCCATTGGCCTCTTCTGTAATTGTCCTATTACTCTTGCAGGTAAGACGGTTTTCATTGACGTTGAAGTCATCGACGCCCCTCTGGATTATAACATTCTTTTGGGGTGTAGCTACAACTATGCCATGTTTGTTATCCCGTCCGCGGTTCATCGCAAGATGTTTTTCCCTCATAATGGAAAGATAGTCACTATTGACTAGTAGACATATCATGAGCCAAAATCTCAGACCTCCCCTGAGTCAATCATCTCTTCTGTAGCCAATAAGAAAACCGTCAATTTTGTGACCAGTGTCTCCCCCGGCGTCTACAAAGACTCCTCCTTGCTTGGAACCTTCCCTGGTCTTCCTCCTCCTCTTGTCTCTGAACCCAGCTTAGCGAATGTTTGCATGATGCAATCATCTCAGGCCGACCTCAAGCAGCCCGCTTCGGCTAGTTAGCAACCTCAACCTCGCCCGCCGCAACCTGCTCCTAGCCCTTCGCCCCCGCCAACTGGACCTCTTCCCCCTGGCCCTTCCCCTACAACTGGTGCCCATGAGCCTTTCTACCCTCCTGGGTCAGATCCCCCAAGTCTCAACCATCTTGGTGCTATCCCTTCGGGCCATTACCCCGCTGGTTAGATACCCTTCCTTGCTCCCCCTCCTGGAGTCTATTTGGTCCCCATCATAGCCACCCCATTCGCGAGTATGAGGTTGAAAAAAATCAATCTGTCTCTCCCATCCTCGCCCAGTATGCATCAGGTTAGCTTGAGGATCCTCCTGTTACCATTGACATTCCCACCCCTGATGTTGAGATGAAGAAACCTACCGCCCCCATTCTCTACCTATCATTATCCGTGCGATCCTCAGAGTACATTCCCCCTAAATCCCCTCCTTCTGTTTTTCTCGATCCCCCCTCAGCGACATTCTTGAGCTCCACATCATTTGACCATATTTTTACCTGTTCTTCTGTCATCTCCCATGATGATTCGTATGTAAGCCTCTCCTCCCACACTGATGATTTAGGTAGCTTTGCAGCGTCATGGGTTTCCCTGACCTTTTTATTCCCATCCCTAACTGGGATTATACCATTCGTATCTATGATGTTCTCCATAGCCTAAGCACCCGCTATCCCTTTTGTAGCCCTCATACACCACCCTCTCATCGGTTTATGAGTTATAGCCATCCTCTCCAGACTACTTCCTCCCATCGTTGTCATTTGATGTCTACTCTCCACTCACGCTACCATCATTGTTCTTCCCCCTCTCATTTATTGTCTTTCGGCACTCTTCCACGGGACCTCCCGTCCACACCTTATATCGGCTACGCCGATGGTGCAAGTCGCTATTCCCAGAATCTAGCCTCGACAGCTTGGGCCATATTTACCCCCTTGTACACCGTCGTTCTCTTCCATGGAATCTGCATTGGTGCTACCACCAATAATCAGGCCGAATATGATGCAGTGCAGGGTCTCTTAGCCGATGCCCTTTCTCATTGTATCCTCCATCTGCATGTCCGTTTATATTCCCTGCTTCTTGTCCTGCAACTCAATGGTGTTTATCGTGTGCATAATCCTATACTTTTTAGATGATACTTACAAGTGAAACTTTTGATACGTGAATTTAGAGTTATTACTTTCAGTCATGTACCTAGAAAACAAAGTCACTATGTAGATAGCATTGCAAACCATGTTCTAGATTGGAATTTATCACACACATTTCGCACAAGACAATAACAGTCAATTTCATCAAAACAATGCATATCCATAATATGTGTTGTACAACATGTTTTTAGAGTCCATCTACTTTGCTACATATGACATGCCCATAGCATGTTACAAACAACAAAAATCAAAACTAGGGGGCCCCACTTGCCCCTACATACATACTAGGGGGCACCACCTACCCCACATCTAATCACTATCTGGAGGATCCCGAGCCAATGGCTTTGCCCCCGTAGCTCGTAGATCATGCACAGTTTGACCGGCCATCGCCATGCGCCGCATGACCCCTCGCCATTTCGAGGGTAGCCCAATACATAGCTCTATGTACTGGTCGTCTAAGTCTTGCCAACCCCGCTCTGACACACTGGTCAGCAGCCCTTCACATCTATGATGGATTTACTCCAGGAGGCCGGCCATGTCCTCATTTTGTGCCGTGCTCGATCCACTAGCACCTATAGATCCTGATGTTGCAGGTCGTCCCATATATCTGGTCAGTTTTATCGGAGCTATATCTGCATACCAGAAGTGTAAGAATCAGTACCATATATATTATTCAAAAACTTTACAATGCACATAAAATATTAGCCACTTGTCACTTACCATCGGGCCCCCATACTTGACCAGGTGGAAGTGGCAAGTCTGGATCTCCCCAATAACTCATCCCACTATAGGGATAGTCGTCTATGTACAACGACATCTCATCCCAATGGGCAAATAACTCCGGTCGAAACACCCGTCCGACCGCCCCTCCTCCTCCTCTACTCAGTAGTCACCCCCACCGGCACATCCTGGGTTCTCTTGGACCCCCATATAGAAGTTGTACACGAGGTCGTAAGGTCGGGATCTTCTCAAAAAAGAAGGAGCACAATACGGTCCCATATGCGCAATCATGGTTCACTTGCCGCTTGCAAAGTGACATCTGTCGTTTCAATGACACCAACATCATCTGGGCCCACCCATAGTAGGTCCCACTCAACACACTCTCCACAAGCATCATCTGCCCTCCAGTGATGTGATGGAGCACCTAGCTGCCCAAGATCCGCAACACTGTTTCCGCCACTGCACAGGTCTCTAACCTCTCTAGATTCCCAATCGATATCCGAGTCCCTTTGACTCGGAGGCCTGGTCGACAATGTCACTCTACAAATTACATGATGTGACGCCTCCACGGTAACACTGGCTATGTATTTCCCACCATCCCTAATGGTGGGAGACCAGTCAGGAAATACAGATCCTGGACTGTCAACTCGATCCTGTGCCCCTGCACTATAAAGACCTCCTGATCTGGATCCCAATAACTGATAATCTGGGCCAATAAGGGCTCCCCAGCTCTCATCAGAGGGTTCTCCACAAATTTCGGAACCCCAAACCTGGCCAATGCCTGATGGACACCCTGATCCGCTTAGATTTCCGACCGTAATGTACCCAGGTCTCTCTCTCTCCACTTGATCCATATATCTGCCATATCTACACAAAAACATCATCGTTGTTAGTATACAGACCAAAAACTGTATTCAATTACACAAAACCTGACTCTCAGCACACAACAACATTGAAATCACCTCCATCGGATAGGTCGCACTTTTTGGCCAAATCCTGGGACAAGTCACACTTTTTTGGCCAAAACCTACTTCCCAGGTCGCAGTTTTTGGCCCAAATAGTGCGACCTGGCCGTGAAGATAATGGAGGGTCTATTCCTAAGATTTGGGACCCTAATATAAACTTTCAATCCATCAAAAAGAAAGAGTAGGATTAGGCCTCTTACTTGCAATTGACGGATATCGATTCCAACGGTCGGTTTGTCTGCTACGATCGCCGCAAGATTTAGGGCCTTCTCTCCTCTCCACATTCACCACAGCTACACAAGAAAATGAATGCATTTGGAGGGAAAATTCCTTATTAGAAGAGAAACCCCTTATTTTTCTTCCGCCAGTTGCGACCAAACCGTAGCCGAGTTTGACAAACCGTCTACACCATTGGAAAGTTCTCACCGAGCACTCAACTGGGCATCTATTAGTTTTCCGTGACTCGATACTTCACCAGGACACTTTTTTTCCACAAAGATTTTATTCACCTCTCCTCTACCTCGAATTTCCCCACTTACAACACTTGTACTTGGGGCACCAATTTTCCTACTTACTTGTCCTTGTTTGTGTTGATTTTTGTCATGAGATATCCTCTTGTACTCATGTTTTTATGGTCCCCTATTGGACCTTTATTGTGTGGCAGTACCTCCGAGCTGACCTTGTTTAGAGCATCCGAATTGAGTCATCATCACATTCATGGAGTCTATCCCGAGTCCCTTTGTATCCTGCTTTATTCCTCCATCATTCATTGCTTAGTCCCTCTCTCATGTCGCACATTATGGCCTTCAGCCCCATTTTCCCCTATCCCTCATGATATTTTGTCAGTCGCTGCCAGGTCATCCATGCCCTTTATGCTCTAAAAAGGGAAGTCGTCCATTCGCTACTCAGTCCCCCCCCATTCCATCATCATCATTAGTGTCAGTTTTGCCATCACTCTACTATTTTCTCTCATGCCTTAGTTGAGGATCCCTCATTGCCTCGCCTATGGCGGACCTCCTTCTATCGACATCAGCTCACTCATTCCAGAAGACAGGTCTAAAGGGCAGTGTACCTTGGTTCCAGCTTCCACACTTGTTCACATGATCGAGATCTGTATACTTGATGATCCAGTGATGCAGTAGCCACTGTTGGTGATTCCTGGGTGTGTGTGAGATGCCTCGACCCTCATGAGGGGGTGGCCTTGTAGGTAGCCCCCCACATGCCGAATGACCTCTTCATTGCAGCCTTCGATGCAACTCCATATATTTGATGATGATGGCCTTAGCCTCTTGCATCACCTTTTTGATTTGTATGTATCAGTCAGATTTTGCGAGCACTTCCTCGTTTGTAGGGGGCATTTGGGTTGTATTTGTATCTCATGTACTCATATATTATTGTATAAGTCCTGGCAGTTATCCCAGGCACAAGCATGTATGTGGGATTCATCATTCTATATTTTATCTGGCTCGTGTTTATGCCAGCATATACTTTATATTTCGGTTCCTTGTTTACTGGATGCACTATTCTTTTGTACTTTGTCTCGGCGGGCATAGGTATTCCTCCCCCGCCACCTTTAGCACAGATACCATCTCATAAAAAGAGAGTTGTTGCACCTGCAAGCCTCGTCTCCTCAGGGTCTATTCCTTTAGCACATTAGACTACCTTAGATTTCTCTCTCTGACTTCCCTCTTGATGTCTGGTGATTGAGTTCTTACAACGTACTTCGGTCATATGATTTGCTCCTAACACTCGTACGCTGGGGGCCAATCTGTTACACCATTTTTTTGGTCAACTAACCTATTATCATTAGATGGAACCAAGTACACCATGTAAGACCAATTTTACCCTAAGTAAAATTGCTTTCATTATGTGAAATAACTTAGTAAAACACCTTTATTAAGCTGTTTATGGTCTAAACAGGAAACCCCAAAAGGAAATAATAAATAAATCTATATTTGTTTATATTTCCTCAAGGAATAATTAGTTAAACATCAATTCAATTATTATTCCTAGTCATATTTAACCCAAAACAAGGAAATTAATTAAATAAATCCTTATTTATTTGATTATTTCCTCGGAATAAGTTATTTAATCCTTATTTAAATAATATTCCTAGTTAAATTTGATAAATCATTTATAAATAATTAAATAAATCATTATTTATTTAATTATATTTCCACCATTTCCTTAAAATAATAAATAAATTATCTATTTATTTATTATTTATAAATAAAGGATTTGACCCAAGTCAAAAACCCTTTTCCCTCCAATAAATATAATAAAATATTCCTAAAAGGTGGTTCTAGAATTTGGTTAATAATATTTTATTCATACACCAAGTTCTAGAATACCCTAATATTTTGTTATAAATAGAAGGGTTTTCCCATTCATTTTTCACCCTTTCATTTTGCATATTAGATCAATCTAGATCTATACTCTTGGTCTGACTTTGAGCCATTATCATTGTCACATTCTCCATCATTTGCTTTGTGAGCTCCCTTTGAGTTCTATGTTTGTTTGGGTTTTCTACACCAACAAGAGAGAGAAATCTTAGATCTGAAATGCTGAGGAATTTCAAGAACCCATCCCATTGAGGAGAATTGGAAACACCTTTCTAGTTTTCCTCTCAGGTGCCCCTTTAATATAAAAATTCTTTCAAAAATGTTGTTCTTTTCTTATCTATTGGATGCATGGAGCAACATCTCATTTTTACTGCTTAATGTCTTTTTATGCATAGATATGGATTTGTGCAGCTTTATTTGGATCAACTAACTGCAGATTTGAAGATATTGGCAGCCATAATTGATGTTAGGGCTATTTGTTATGCATAGCTAAAGTGGTATTTTTTCGAAAAAAGATTCATACTAACAAAAATTCTAAAAAATAAGCAATATAAAGATAATAAAATTTCTCACAAGTTTTCTTCTTACTTTAAAATGAAATTATAAACAAAAAAATTACTTAATCTTGACGAAAGTTGAAAAACTTCTAAAAATGATATTTGTTTCTCAAAAAATGGCCAAAAGTGTAACCTAACTTCACATTTTCACCTAGTTATGGCATTAATGTATGCACATGCTCGAGCCTAATACACAATTACAACCGTTGGATTAATAAAAATTACACGATACCTCCACCACATATCTCCTAGATATCACATCAACCTAACCTCCATGTCACCTGCTCCTACTATGTCTTGCTTACATCATGCTCATGTAAACATGAAATCACCCTGCCACGTGGAATCCTTTGACGGTGTGATGGTCACCCAAAAAATGCATCCTTTGGCCATCCAATAGGGTCAATTCCACCTACCACGTGTCATGTATTTTAGGTACCCATAATAATTTTTCCATGTCACTTTCACTGTGGAATCCGTATATACTTTCCTCGCCTACATGTTACTTATCACCTCAACCATTTCCAAGGGGTCCCATAGGGCTAAACCCCTACATGAAAAAGTGATATTTTACATTATAACGAATTGAGGTCCATGTCACAATTTCCCCATCAATTGTAAAATTCAATTCTCCGTTACCCAAGACAGAGATATCGTTGTTCTGCCTTCACACCACAAAAAAATAGTGCTACAACTAGGCCTTAAGCCAATCAGGTGTGACAAAACAGAAAATTCCATGATAAGTGATGGAGGCGAGACTCCATCCCGCACCTTTTGTCAACAGTTATTGGTGATCACATGTTGTAGGCCGAGCATGGAAGGGTGTGAAATGACGTGAATATTCACATCAAGTAACATTGATATTTTCAAGATAGAGGAATAACCTATTCCAAGTATTTTAATAACCCAAAGTTTCAGACTACATAAGTGAGTCCATCCTCAGGGGTAAACGCCTAATATTCTTTGAAAGATTTCTGAGGATTAGGGCAAAAGAATCCAAATATAAATAGTAAAATTTTGAGGAACATTTTTAATTTTTATTAAGGAGGCCAGTTGGAAATTAATGTAATGTTAATTTTATTTTATTTTTAATTTTTTAATTTTATTTAGATTTTAATTATTATTTATTTAATTATTTGTTTATTTGTTTATTTTATTTTAATTTTTTTATTTATCTAATTATTTGTTTGTTTGCTTTTATATTTATTTATTTTATATTTTATATTTTTTTATATATTAATAATATTGTTTAAGAATTTTTGAATTAAAAATTGTGAAATTAATAATTAGAGAAAATTTCCTTAATAAAAATAAAAAATGTTCCTCAAAATTTTACTATTTATATTTGGATTCTTTTGCCCTAATCGTCACAAATATTTCAAAGAATATTAGGCGTTTGCCCCTGAGGATGGACTCACTTATGTAGTTTGAAATGTTGGGTTATTAAAATACTTGGAACAAGTTATTCCTCTATCTTGACAACTAATCTACCTGTATGGATTCTCTTTTTAAAAACATTGATATTCCCATTCCCTAGGACATATGTTTTTCTATTTCCCATGAAATAAATTTCTCCATACCCTGGGATATATATTTCTTTATTCCCCATGACGTACATTTATTTGTCCCCTGGGACATACATTCATCCATTTAATAATGGGAAATATTTCTTGTTGTTCTCCTCACCTCTCATCCATAGCGCCACTCCAATGAACTTAGTTCCAAGTGACAGGGCACAACGCAAGATTAACACTAACCTTGAATGAACTCTTAATGAGTTGATTAAGCCCTAGTACATTTAAACTACTTAAGTAAGGATTATTCCATGACTATGTAAATCCACAACTTCTTCCATGTTTGGTGGATTTTTCTAAATTCCTTTTATGAATTGATAACGGCTTTTTCAACATGATTATAAACCCAACATTTTGTAGTATCATGCTTAGAGGTCTTAGAGAATTATGTGGCTTTTAAAAGAGTTTATTGGCCTCAATAATTTCTTAGTACCGTTATTGCGACTAAATTGAAACCTTCATCCTGGTATGATCATTCTAGTCATCACTTAAAGCTTTGAAATTTTGAATGCAACTGATACTACTAGACACAATTGTATTGTTCCTAGCACCTTTTTATTGAGAAGATCCCATTTTTCGTCCATCGTACTCGTTGAATTATTTGATTTTCCACTCAGTGCTAGGTAAAAATATTTTTGATGCATATAATTTTCCATATGCATATTTCACAATTGGCAGTTTTAGCGGTTAAATTTCTCAACACTAAACATACCATCTTTCGCCATTATTCTCACTCGAACCAGGAACACTTATCTCCTGCGATTTTATCAACCAAATACACCATTGGCTTTGATACCAGTTGTTATAAATTAATTAATGGAGCAATGAAACACATAAAAATACTTCAGAAAAAAAACACATAAATACATAAAACAAGAGAGACATAGATATACATGGTTCACCTAATTTGTGCTACATGTTGATCAGCGGTTGACATTGATGTCAACCCAAGCAGCACCAGGGACTAACCCAATATTGCATGGGAATTTTGACCTACCAAATGAATATATTCTAGGTCAATAATTCCTTTGATGGTTTCTACTTGTCGAGATGTTTCTGTTGATATATGGCACGCCATGTAATTCTTCACGGTTTGAGAGATATTCATGTTTGAAGTTTGTACCCCAGTTAGTGGGCTAAAACCCCATGGGGTTGGGGCATGGGTCATTGAAAATTCATAATTAATATTTTTTAAGCTCCTAAGATCCCTCCCACTTTCACTTGTTGAAGCCCTTCTCAACTTAAGCATTCATGTAAATTGTGATCTTCATTTCCTCCTTATGCAAGGGATTCGGCCATCTAAAACAGGTCATCGTGGAATTTTCGCTCTAACTTTTTTTCTACGAAGGCCCAGAAGCTAAAAATTTTATGAGGCGAAGCCAAAATCTTGAGGAAGCAGCAGTAAAAATTTCAGATCAAGTTACAGAATATTTTTGGAGATATGATCTGTGGAAGTAAGGGTTTTTTGCAGGCTCCTGAAATTCATGTCAAAGAAGTGACATTGGTAAAATCATCATAAATATCTCTCTGAGTATCGGATTGGAATGCTGTAAAAAGAGATGGATAGTGCATCGTTTTTGATTTTTTCTCTATAAATTTCAAAAACAAATGAAGAAACAGTGACACATGGCACGCCGTACAAGTGAACTCTTCTGAAACAGTCCATAATTAGGGCATTGTGAGAGATTGGGTATAAATATCTCTTCGAGAATCCAAATTGGGTCAGACCTGTGGTATTGGAAAGATGACTCAGAGGAATACTACAGGACCAAAAATCCAATATTGAGGATCTGAAATGACAGAGATACACCATATTCAATATCGAGCTCCTAGAAGGCAATAAAAAGCTAGATCATGTGTTGTCAAGGGTTGCAAAGGACCAAACTTTCTACGGAAGAAAAGAAAATCAAGGTGCAGAAGAGGGTAGCATGACAAGAGAATAAACCAAGGTGTATAATAGCAGCAAGAATTTCATCATATGAAGTCTTGAAGTGGGCAGCACTGCATACAATCATTGTAAAGGTATCATTGTACTTAGTCATTGTAAATACATTATTGTACAAATTGTACTAGTGTCTATCTGCCAAGAGTTGAAGAGGCAGTGTTGGGAGGTCTAGGATCATCATTAGGTGGTTGTGTCAAGCTCAGTTATGGTATAGTATATCTTCTTCTTCTACATCATTCTATATTATTGTAAAGTGGACCATTTTCCCTGGTACGGGAGTCCATTCTTCTTTTATTCTTCTGTAGGGTGGTAGGGTGGTGCTAGGGTGAGTTGTAGCTCATTGGGTGTTGGGGAATCCATTTAGTTGACTACTGAAGAATCTCAGGCGTTGGAGAATCCATCCAGTGGGACCTGGAGAAGAATGCTTTTCTAGATTATAGGAAGTTGAAGCTTTATTTTCAATTGGAGTTGAATATTAAAGAATTATTAGAAAAGCATTAGGTGGTTTTTGTCCCAGAGTGGGTTTCCACCTTAAAAACTGTGTGCATTTGTGTTCCTCTTGTTTTCTGCTATCATTTTACAAACATTGATAATAATTGAAGATTAACTAATGCTCTAATTGAAAGAAATATTGATTCACCCCCCCTCTCAAGATTCTAACACTACGTCCATGTGAGAAATAACTAGTCCTTCCTTTATATTATCCAATAAAATGAAGGTATAAAATTTACAGCAGATCCGTTTTACTTTCCTCTTCTCTCTCACACAGTCGCCTCTCTCTTTCTCGCTCAGAATAATGACACACATTTGCAATAAAATTCCCTCATATAAATCGAGGGTTTCCTTATAGGGTGAAAAATCCTAAATTAACATAACTTCTACTGTCATATCATCCGCCTAATGAACGAACTGGATTGAATATGAAATTACAATATTTTACAAGGAAAATTTTCATCTATTTTTATCTTCGGTGTGGGTGCTGGCCCCAAACCCCTTCCAAGGGGGGGAGGGGGGGACGGTGACCATAATACGGGAGCCATTGTCACCTTATTAGGTAAATGGATCTAACGCAGCTGAAACAAAAACCTCTGAATGATCAGAAAGATAATCAAGCTCCACACCCAACAATCTCCCACTTGGATACTGATAATATAATCCCCACCATTGCTTCACTTGTTGGACAATGACTCCACTTGGAACTTTTTGATTCTCATCTTCACCATCATACTTGAAGACCTCGCTAAAATGAGTAGAATCTCAATTTCTCCCTTGTTACAATCCTTTGTTGAATATATCTATGGGATTCTCGCTACCATGTATCTTTTCTTAGCATCAAATTTCCATCTTCCAACACTGACAATATGAAATGGCAATTAAGTATATATGTTTGTCTTTGGAATGAAACACTAAGTTTTTCGCAAGATGAATGGGTCTTTGGATGTCACTATATAATATTCCCATCTCCTACTTCTTGCCCAATTCATCCTTAAACCTTTGTAACCAAATCATTTCTTTACTAGCCTTTGTAGCAACAACATACTATACTTCCGTTGTTGAAAGTGCAACAATGTTTTGTAATTTTGAAACCCAGCTAACAATTGTCCCCCCTACAGTAAACACATAACCAATGGTGCTCCTCCTGTTATCTCTATCACCTACCATATCTTCATCAACATATCCTTGTAGAGAAATGTTTGAACCACCAAAGAATAATTCTTGATTTTTGGTACCTATAAAATACCTCAAAATCCACTTCACTGCCATCTAATGCTCATTTCCTGGATTGTTCATATACCTTCTTACAACTCCCACTGCATGTGCGATATCAGGCCTTGTGCAAAACATTTCATACATTAAGCTTTCAATTGTTGATGCATATGGAACTTTACACATATAATCCATCTCTTCCTAAGCATTGGGAAACATCCCCTTACTTAGTTTGAAATGGATAGCCAAAGGTAAACTAAATAGTTTTGACTTTTTCATATTAAATATTTCCAACACATTTTCTATGTACTCACTTTGAGACAATGTTAATTTTCGATATTTCCTGTCTATAGTTATTCTCATACCAAGGATTTGTTTTTCTGCACCCAAGCACTTCATTGCAAGTCAATTTTCCAATTTTTCTTTGAGCACATTTTTTTCCTGCATGCCAAGACCCTGCAACAAGCATGCTATCTACATATAATAGCAATATAATATAGTTGTCATATTTTTTATTTTGAAGATAAACAAAATGGTGAAATTGACATATAGTATAACCATGTTTAGACATAAACCTATCAAATTTTAGATACCACTTCCTTGGAGCTTGTTTTAAGCCATACAAGATCTTCTTCAATTTCCACACTAATTTTTCCTTCCCTTTAACCACACACCCTTGTGGCTATTGCATATATATTTCTTCATCCAAATCCCAAAGGATAAAGGTTTTCTTTACATATAAATTCTCAAGATTAAAATATTATGTTAGGGTCCTATAAATATAACGATCAAGGTATGATTATCTAGTCACTTATCCTAGTGGGAAGTTGTAAATATTTGTTAATTTTAATGTGTTTTGCTTTAAAAATAAAAAATAGAAAAAAAGGAAAAATAGAAAAAGAAAAATTGAAAGAAAAATAAAAAATAAATTGAAATGAAAATAAATAAATAAATATTAAAAAATAAAACCCCCAAAGAGGTGCAGTAGTTGAAAATCCGCCAATTATCAAATTTTATTGAATTTTGTTTAAATTTTGAAATAAAAGTTTGATTTGAAATTTTATCATTCTTAATAAAGTGGTTATACTTTCGGACGGATGAGATCCTCCCCATGCAGATTAACGATGGGAGACGATGTTCACACCCCACCATGCTTTTCAGACTTAATAGAGGGGGAAGAAATATGGTTTATAGTGAAACCATCGAGATAACGTGGTGACTCCACATTTATTTCGGGGGGTCTCCTCCCTTTACCACTTACCACTCTTACACCCCCCCGAAAACCACCATTGTAATATTCCCAATTAGCAATGGCTAATTGGAATATTCAATTTTGGTCAATTTTTCTTTAAGTACTTAGATTATGAATAAAAGTGAGTAAAGGGAACACAAATCACTCTAAAATAAGGGGGAATTCCTAGTAGACACACATTGTAATCAAGGGGGCCAAATTGAGCACGCAGCAAAGGGATATTACCGTGGTATCATGGTAAAGGTAGCCGTAGGGAAATTGCGCACACAGTAAAGGGAGGCGACGTTGGTAAAGGCGGCCGTAGGGTTTGAGAGTGGCCAATGCTATATAAAGATGATAGCCTCCTCATTTTGACATCATTGGAGTTTATGCATTTGAAGCTAGTCATTTCGACTTTGAGCACGCTCGCTGTTTAGCCCGTCTGCAGCGCTGTTTAGCACATTGAGTGTCTCCGTTCGTAGATCTCGCCCTCTGCCCCGGGGGACTTCGAGTGCCTTCTCGGGTGAGGTAGTCCGTTAGTGTTTTGTAGGAGGATTGATCCACTGTATTTGTGGAGGAGCAGTGCGTCTATTGACTGCACGACATCTGTCGAGGAGCAGTGCGTCTATTAACTGTGCAGTCCTGAGTGGGAGAACGCAGTCTGTATTGGGGAAGCTCTGGTTGGTATTCTTGGAGGATATTGGTCAGGAGGTTGAGCGCAAGAATAGCAACACGTCTATTGGGGATTTCTGGATCAGCAGGTGATCATAGTATTGAGGATCCTAGGCAGTGGCGGCGTGATCATTGGGAGGAAAGCACAGATCCGCAAGGAGTTATTTCTGGGCAGCTACATACCGTTTTTCAGCAGCTGGAACGCATATCTGAAACACATCCATTCCATGTAGCATTTTGAAAATATTTCTTAATTTTCGTTAGGCAAGTTTAGGTGCTATCACTTGATCACCTATTGTACTCCACTATATTTATTAGTATAATAAAATGGCTCAGTGTTCTCTTCGTATTTCTTGGGTATCTGTGCATGCTTTATATACATGTTATTGTATGTCTGCATTACTATTATTTCTTCCCTTTGAATTTAGATTTATGTACCACTTGTTCTGTTTTTCCCCACACTCTTAGACAGAGTCTGGAAAGGGACAGATAGCCTCCAGATCTCATCCTCTTTTCAAAGGTGAAATATCTGGTAAATGCCCTCCCAGTCCATCTCTGGTTAGAGTTTTCCTGTGTTTTAGAGATATCCCTAAAAAGGGATATTAAAACCATCCAATGTTGTTTCTGCCTATTTGGTCCCGCTCAATTCTCACCATGCCACCTATCACCCTTCCCATCGTCAATGTCACTCTTCCTCCAATCTCCCACCAACAGTCATATAGACGTTGACCATTAAATTTTCCCTGCCAACTTATGAATTTTTAGTTAATGATATGCTCAAAAATGGTAATAATTCCCTTAATCACTGTCAATTCTCATTTTAAAACCCTGAATCAAACCTGCATTATCTCTTTTGATAGTTGTTTGATTCATGTAGGTTCAGATCTAAGATTTCTAAGTTTGCTAGTGCCATCTACAAAGATTTCCCCGTTTGTAACTAATTAAAGTACAACCTGGTAACACTATTCTGTTCAAGTTTCCATTCAAATTAAAGATGTATTCAAATAAAGGAAATGGAAAGAAAGATGACGAGAATCCTATGTCACCTCCTGTCGTTGATTTAGATAGGTCCCATTTGGTCGACACCCAGTACATGATAACATAAACTCAATGCGAATTTGACTTATATGAGATTTGAAATTAGGAAAATCAGAAGTTCTTAGATAACCGTGATGATCTAAGTATCTGGGAATTAGGTTTTCCTCAGTTTATTTTTCCCCAGACTCATATCCTTACAAATTTCATTATATGATGTCATCTTAGATATCTCTCCAACCAAAAGATGGTAATTTCTCACAACAATTAAATTCTATTCTCAGTTACCCTAGAAGCTATTCCTTAAGTCCTTCAGATCAATTCTAAAAATTATTAACACAATTTTCCACTTATAAACTCATGGAAATATACCAGAAGCTTACTTTCTCCAAGAGAGCCCATGTTTTTGAATGCTTTCTACGTAATAATTCTGAATTGCCTAGAACATATCCCCCATACTCTACTTCTATTTTCCCTAAGATGTCAAGGAAAGTTATTTCCATGTTGACTTGCCTATTAGGTTATCACGCAGACCAATGGGTAGATATGGTAGTGTTAGGATTTTTATCAGTATTTTCAGTTGGTCATAAGCCTTTAGTTCTTTTCAATTACAATCAATAGTTATTAGATGTTATTCATGAGAAATTTCTGAAATTTAAAGCTGAAGGTTCATTCAAACACCATTCAATCCTAGTGTATTTAATGTTATTCTATCAATCAGATACGTTCAAGTTCCAACTACATAAGATGGGTGCATAGGGAAGTCAAATATCAATAATTAAATTGAATTATTTAGTCAGAAGGAATTCAAAATATTGTTCATTCAACAACTTTGTGGATCAATTTTTACACACATCCTTGTGTCTTCCTAGCAACAAAATTATGTTGGAATTATGATGTATGTTTTGTCATTGATGGAAATCCACTTGTAACAGAACAAGTATATAGTAATAAGATAAGTTCACAGATCAGTTCAGAGGTGAAAAAACAATGGAATATAATGAAAAAATGATGAGACAGAGGTTTACATGTCAAAGACATAAGATTTATGAAGGTGAATAATTTAATAAATATACACGGGTTAAATGAGGTCAATTTGCATACACATGTAGAGATGTCGAAGAAAAGTAAAGTACATATTGGCACATTATTTAGTTAAATATGAAGGGTATCTACCATGGTATTATCCCACCATATTGAGCATAACAACAACTATTTTATCCCGTCAAAGGTTACCATCAACACTAATGTGGTTTTGGCTCATGGTATTGGCTAAGGCTCAAACTATATAAGGAGGTGAAGATCAAAGTGCTAAAGTGTGCACGTGTAAGGTTTTTTTATGAATACTTCAAGATAAAGTATATTTTCACATTATTGGCTATAGTTGATAAGTTGATATGAAATAATTATGCACCTATAAATACAATGATGGATTAGGATCATGAGACCTGAAATGAATTTCCATTATATGATCTGCTCATGGGTTGACTAGATCTATGATTTCAAACATGTTTTAACTTTGAATATTATGATTTAGTTTTATCTAAAGTTCTAAAGGGTTGTGCAATTATAGGTCAAAATTTTTAGATCTGTATGTAGGTTAGTCTTTGTGAAAGTGCATGTACATGCAAGTTTTCTTCATAAAAATCACATACATAAAGGTAGGGTTTCTGTTGAAAATATGTCTGATAAATCTGATCAGTGCTAGTGTATTCTTGTTGTCTTTCAATAATGTCTTCATCTTGATCTGGGTTTAGTAGCCATGTCTGAAGTTAAATTGATTGAATGTTGATTGGTTGGATAATATTCTTGTTGCAGTAACTCTATGGGGTTTCAAAGATCTATAATTTGAGATAATACTTCAGTATGTATTTGAATTCTATGTTTTAATTATAATTAACAATTTTCAGAACTATTTAGGTTGAGATCTATACACAAGTTTTTGTTCAGAAAAACACGTATACACACAGGTTTCCTTAAGTGAAGTAGCATATATATTTTGTTTTATGGATGGTCAAGGTTGCATTTGATTCAACATGTTGATGTAGTATTTTCAGTTAAGTTCTGGTTACAATGATCTCACTGTTCTATTTTATTTGAGTTGGTGATTGGTTAAGTGATTGTTTGCTTTAGTGATTGATTGGTTCAATGGTTATTTTTAGTGATTGGTTAAGTGATTGTTTGCTTTAGTGATTGATTGGTTCAATGGTTATTTTTAGTGATTGGTTTGGTATGGTGATCAGTTTTAGTTTTTCAAGTTGAGCTTAAATGATGTTAGTGGGTTCAATATAAAAATTTGATGAAAAGTGGCCTACATGCTATGATGTGTTGAAGCAAGTGGATACAATGTGAAAACTTATGAAATGTGGTCCAAGGATGGTGGTGATGTATGGGAGCCTTTAGTGAGTAATTCAAAGCTGACTTTGAGTAGTAGTTGGTGACCATATGAGGGGGTCGAAGCTCCCTTCTAGTGGGTGTTGGTAAACAAGAAAAGTGGGTTGGAGCTCCCTTTCAGTAGGAGCTCGAGAACGAGTGAAGGTTGTAGCCTTCGGTAGGTGGGTGCATGCATGATGGAATGAGTATGGACTAGTACAAGAATTTCCATGTGTAGAATGAGACGACAACAACGGTGGTTTTCTCCCACATTGATTTTCCACCTTAAATCCCGATGTCCATGTGTGTTTATTGTGTGTTATGGATTAATCTGTTCTTACTGCACATGTTTACTACTTATTAAATGTCTAATGAATCAATGATGCACTGGTAGAAATCAAGTAGTTGAATATTTATCTAAATTATAAGTTTATTGGATATAAGTTAGTTTCATTAATAATAGTCACGTACATACGCTAGTTTTCTTCATTCAAGTCACATAAAAAATTAAAAAAAGGAAAGTAATAAAATTAATTTTGTGTTTTAATTCTTGTTAACATTTTTCATAACTTGGTAGGTTGAGATCCGTACACAGGTTTCTTTTCAAAAAAGCACGTATACATGTGGGTTTCCTTAAGTGAAGTAGCATATATATTATGTATGATCATGGCTGCATTTAATTCAGTCTGTTGATGCAATATTTTGGGTTCAATTCTGGTTACAATGATATCACTCCTTTGTTTTATTTGAGTTGGTGATTTGTTAAGTGATTGTTTGCTTCAATGATTGATTAGTACAATTATTGATTGGTACAGTGATTGATTGGTTATGTGGTTATTTTTAGTGATTGGTTTGTTACAGTGAACAGTATTAGTTTTTGAAGTTGAGCTTAAATGATGTTAGTGAGTTCAATATGAAAATTTGATGAAAATTTGCCTACAAGTTGTGATGTGTTGAAGCAGGTGTACACAATGTGAAAATTTATGAAACACTGTCCAAGGATGGTGGTGATGTGTTGGAGCCTTTGGTGATAAATTCAAAGCAACCTTCTAGTAGGAGTTGTTGACCATATGAGGGGGTTGAAGCTCCCTTTCAGTTGGTGTTGGTAAATGAGATCAGGGGGTTGGAGCTCCCTTTCAGTAGGAGTTGGAGAACAAGTGAAGGTTTTATCCTTCCGTAGGTGGGTGCCTGTGTGTTGGTATGAGTCTGCACTAGTAGAAGAATGTAAGAAGTTATTCATGATAATAATATTGAAGAATGAGATGAAAACAATAATGGTTTTCTCCCACATTTGGTTTCCACCTTAAATCCCAGTGTTCATGTGTGTTTCTTATCTTTTATGGTTTAATATGTTCTTAATGCACATGTTTACTGCTTATTAAATTTCATATGAATCAATGATACACTGGTATAAGTCAAGTAATTGAATATTTATCTGAATTATAAGTTTATTGGATACATGTTAGTTTCCTTAAACACATTCACGTACATACGCTAGTTTCCTTCATTCAAGTCACGTAAAAAATTCAGAAAAGAAAAGTAAAAGTTTGTGTGAGTTTTAAAATACTGATTCACCCTCGCCCCCCCATATTTTTCCCAAAAATTGGAATCAGAGTAGGTCCTTCAGAAGTATATTGGTCGCTTGAAGGAATATCTACCAAGAAGAGAAATCAAGACGAAACAAACATCTATTAGACCACCACTCTTCAACGAAAGTAATTTACTTTTCCAGAAGACAAGAAAAAGATCATATCTACAGTCTCTTTGAGCAGATGTATGGGAAATTATTGAAGGAGGTCACCAGTATGTAGCCCCAGTCCCCATGCAGCCATAAAGAAGAAATATGAAACCAATGCAAAAGTTATCAATTCCTTATTGGGAAGCTCAACAGAATTAGAATTTGTCAAATTTATGTAGCTAAATTTAGCTAAGGAAATATGGGACAGGATCATCAAGAGCTATGAAGGTGATGACAAGGTAAAAAATGCTAAATTCCAAAATCTTAGAATTCAATATGAAACTCTCAAAATTCATAATGATGAAAATATTGCAATTTAATTTCTATGAATAGCTAAGATTGTGAACCGTATGAGAATTTTGGGTGAATATATAAAAGACCCAATTTTAGTAGACAAAATCTTGAGATATCTAACTCCTAAATTTGAGTCAAAAGTATCTAATATTGAAGAAAAGCGGGATTTGCAGAACCTTATTGTTGTTCAACTTCACAGGATCCTAACTACCTTTGTAATGAGAAAGGAAGTCCCTCATAAATGAGAGAAGCTGCATTCAAAGTATCTACAAGAGGAGAGGAAAAGGAAGAACACAAGTTATCATGTTATATATCAGAATAAGATGAGGTAAATTTTGTAAAGAAACTCCAACTAGGCACCGAAAGTTTCAGAGGTAACCTTCCCTTCAAGTTTTTTGCTTATGGTAGAGTTGGTCATTATGCTGCTAAGTGTCCATATAAATAAAACCATGAAAAGGGGAAGGAAATTGCAAAAGGAAATAGGAATATTTTAAAAATAAGAAAATTTATTATACTCATGAATATAGTGATGGTTGGTCAAATAGTGAAGAAGGAGAGTTTGATCAAGATCTTAAATTACTCATGGAATTTGAAAGAAGTAATAATGAGTCTGGTGACAAATTCGTGGATGGTTTAGATGAAATGACTTTTTCATTGAAGAAATCACTCAACTTAAAGTATAGGCATAGATATTTTAAAGAATAAAGTCATAGGAAAGGAAAATCACAGTGAGAAGTCAGAATGTGAAATAGTAAGTCAAAGAAAGGAACTTGAGAAGATAAAAACTCTAAATCTTAGATTTGCTAAAAAATATGAAACCTTAGATGAAATTATCAAGGTTCAACACTCTCCTCTTATGAATATAGGTCTTAGATACAATGGAGAATCATAAAAGACAAAAATATCCTCTGTCACAACCAGAAGCTATCTAAATGCAACAAAAACCAGTCAGCAAAGCTCCAACCTTCAGCAAAAGAATAAAGATACTTCACAGGTAAATCCCGTCCACTCTAATCCAACGATGAACAATAACAGAAGCATCAATCAAAAGGTAAATAAAACCAAAATATTCTATTATCACAAGAATTTGTACTTTAATGGACAATGTTTCTCATGTCATAATTTTGGTCACAAGGATGCTCAATGTGTTGCATACAAAACCATCATGACTAAAGAAGAAAGCAAACAAAGAAATGAGACAGGAATCAAGAAAAACACTAATAATAACTTCTCACTTCTTAAAGACAGATTTGGACATGAGGAATTTGAATGCAGGAGATAATTACAACCAACATCTCAAAAGGAGAAAATATCAACAACTTCTAAGGTATGGAAAAGGAAGGACTTAGAATCTGAAAGTTGTGGCATAAGATTGTATGCAAAAAGTCAAAAAAATCAGTGGTACATTGAAAATGGATGTTCAAAACACGGGAAAATTACCTGGTACGCATTTTTTTGAGGTAGAAAAAAAAGCACCCGATTTTGAAAAGTGGTGATGTAGAATTACCCTTTTTTTAGAGTATATTTTTGGCACTATTTTTTTTATTTTTTTTCAATGTCATGATTTTCATGTCAATTTTCAAAAGTGGTGGTTCATAATCAACCACTTTTTTTTAGATGGTTTATTTTGACACTATACATTTTCTAATGTCTTCTTCTTCTCTAAGATGTTTATTTTTAAGTGTATTTATGTACTTGTTTTTATTTTAATTTTTAATTTTTTTTGTAATGAAATCTTCATTTTTTCACTCAGTTAAAAGCTCAAAAAAAGGGTCAACATTTTAAATTTAAGATTTTATATATGTTTATGTATCGTTAATTAATATTTCAATGCACATTAAATAATTTTCGCTAAAAACCCAATATTTCTAACCATATGACAAAAAATTATACTTTTTCAATATAAATACAATAAAAAAATACACATTTTGAGACTTTTTGTTAAAAATACGTGTTAAAAAAACTATTATTTGGGGAAAATATTAAGAAAACAACTTAGAAATAGCATTTTTATGAATTTTATGTCAAAAATTAATAATCACACATTTTTTGAAAAAAATCAGGATTCTTCTCATAAAATATCAAAGTCTAAACATTACAAGTAAAACTGATTAATAGCTCTCAAAATTGAGCTTTATTTCCAATTACAACTTAATGCTAATCAATAATATCAACTAATCCATGTTCAACATATTCTAGAACATCATTAATGTCTTCTTCTGCAACATTTTATGCTTTATTTTGGTCATTGTCATCTTCTAATGGATCTTTCATGTCTGCAAATCTTCGAAAGTGTCCTTTTACAATCATTCCATATAATGGAGGTTGAGGTTTGTTTGCCTTTTTTTCCACACATGATTCGTTAAAATCCCCTTTCCTCAATCCAACTTCTTGAATTTCATCTGGAAGAAATTGAAGAGCATTAATTATTTGTTGAATAAATTTTCATTGCAGTAGGTCTTTCTCAATGACAATGCAATTTATTCCTTTTTAAAAGAAAAATGCTAGTGTTTTACCTAATCATCAAGCACAGAAGAAATAATTAAGAAAATTAGTATAAAAAAAAAACTAAAAACTAAAATATTTAAATTCAAATTTATATAATAAAGCTTACCCAAACCTAAGAATAAATCCAAACCCAATCTCCTTCATTTGGACATAGATCTATAAGATAGTTAATCAATGCTTGCAGTTTTATATAACTGTTAACTATATCTCCTTTTGCATCTTTATCCTCATATGTTAGTTTTCTTACAACAACATAATGGACCAATACTTGACTATGAATCTTCCCATCTACTAGATTCAGAAGAATAGGCTTATAGTTATCCTCTTTTTTCCAAAATTCAACATGGATGAACTCACAATCATTTATAATAGGCTGATATTTGGAAGAGACAAGATTTTACTTCTTCCTGTAACATAACATAGTCACAGTTCAATTAAATTGTACATAAATAAAAAGTTTTATCATTAATCGAACATACAATTTCAATGTCTTACCATGTAAGTTGCATCCTTGATTTTGTTTTTCCCTTGAAGCTTGTTAATACCATTGCAACCTATTTGTTTGAATGAAATGTCACAAATCTCCAAAGTGGTGATGTTGTGTCTTCTTGAAAGCCCGTAAACACTTTACTAAAATCTTGATAGGTATATGGTTCAATATCATATTCAATATCTAGGAAATTCAAACCAAGAGGACTATATGCACTAACTAGGGCATATTCCCTTTTAGGTATGAGTTTTGGAATGCCTTCACAATCACCTGGTATTATTTGATATTGGATACTGTCAAGCCCATTCCAAATGAGATGATTAAGGGTAGGATCAAGTTCAAAATTCATAAGATACTGCTTTATCATCTTTTCCAACTTAATTTTTTCAATAAATCTTTTGAAAGCATCTGGCACTCCATTTCCATCCTTCTTAGGCATCTTAATGACATAAAAAAAATATATGTATAAGTAATAAAATAAAAATAGTTTACATATAAATAAAATTAATGTATAAACCAACATACCTTATTTAATGCAATATAAAAATATTCAAGTGTTGTTGTAGAACTTGATTCTAGGTAGTGGCGCACAACATCATCCCAACTGTCTTCATTCAAAATTTTAACCATATGTTCTTGTATTTTCATATAAATCTTCTGACTGAATAAATAAACTTAAAATTGTTAATATAGTGATATGCATAAAAAATTCTACCAGAAAAATTATGTTTTATTTAAAAGAAAATTATAATCAAAGGAACAATAGAAATAATTCAACAAGCTTACTTTTGAAATTTTGTGCACATTTCATCCATTGATAATTCACCTAACTTCACATGGGATGGTACTGACTTGACTAGTTTCTCATCCTTCACTCGCATTGTTATCCAAGGTGTGTGTTAGTATGAATCCTTTGTCGAAGTGTACGAAAAAGGACCACTTTAGCTACGCATAACTAATAGCCCTAACAACAAAAGTGGCTGCCAATATATTCAGATCTGTGGTTAGTTGAACATAAAAGAGTTGCAAAAACCAGATCTATGCATGGAAAGACATTAAGCAGAAAAAACAAGGGTTTGCTCCATATACCAATAGACAAGACAAGAACAATTTTTGAAAGAATTTTTATATTAATTGGGCACCTGGGAGGAAAACAAGAAGGCGTATCCAATTCTCCTCAGTGGGATGGGTTCTTGGAAGTCCTCAGCACTTCAGATCTAAGACTTCTCTCTCTTGTTGGTGTAGAAAACCCACACAAAGAATGGAACTCAAAGGGAGCTCACACAGCAAATGGTAGAAAAATGGGACCAAGTGTATAGATCCAGAGTGATCTAATAGGCAACAAAAGGTGAAGAATGGTAGGAAAAAACCTCCTATTTATAACAAAATATTGGGTCATTCTAGATCTTGGTGCATGGGTTAACCAGATCTAGATCCACTTTTTATGGAATATTTTATTATATTTGTTGAAGGGAAAAGGTATTTGACTTGGGTCAAATCCCTTAATTTGTCAAAAATAAATAAATAAATGATTTATTTATCTTTTTAAGGAAGCAGTTAGAAGATAATCAAATAAATAATGATTTATTTAATTATTTAAGGAAGTGGTTGAAAGATAATTAAAATAAATAATGATTTATTTAATTATTTGTGGAAAGTGATTTGGTACATATTTAACAAGGAATATTATCTAAATAATGGTTTAAATAATTATTCCTAGAAAATAAAAAGCAGATAAATAGGGATTTATCTAATTAATTTCTTTGATTTTCAGGGTTAAACATGATCTGGAATTAATAATTAAATTATGGTTTAATTAATTTTATTCCATGAGGAAAATCAAACAAATATAGGTTTGTTTAATATTTCCTTTTGGGGTTTCACATTTTTAACATAGTGGAAGGCCATTTTACTTAGGGTAAAATTGGTCTTACATGGTGTACTTGGGTCTCATCGATCGATAATAGGTTAGATGACCAAAAAATGGTGTAATGTGTGCCCCCAGCGTGTAGAGTGTCGTGGAGCAAATCGTATGATCGAAGTACGTTGTAAGAACTCAATCACTAGACAACAAAGGGAAGTCGGAGAGAAATGCAAGGTAGATAGTGTCTTGAAGAACTAGACCCTGAGTAGACGAGACTGCGGAGTGCAACAAGTCTCTTTTTATGAGGAGAGATACTGTCTTCGAGAAGAGAGCGGGGGAGGCATACACGTGAGACAAAGTACAAAAGAATAGTGTCCCAGGTAAAAAAGGAATGAACCATGAAATACGGTGGCATAATCATGAGCTAGATAAAAATACAATGAGAATCCCATATACATGTTGTGCCTGGGATAACGACCCGGGACTTGTACAATAATGTACGAGTACATGAGAGACAAATACAACACAGATACCCCATGTAAATGGGGAAAGGGCTCACAAAATACGTGATACATGCAAATCGAAAAGTACATTTTAACGAGCAATACAGGCAACATCATCAAATATGCGGGAGAGCATCGAAGGTACCAATGAAGAGGTCATCACGGGCATGTGGGGAGCTACTGCGGGGCCACCCCCGTGAGGGTTGAGACATCTCACACACACCGGGAATCATCGAAGTGCAACTGTGCCGGATCAGCTGGACCATCAAGTATACGGATCTCGATCATCTTTGAAAGGAGGGTGGAGAAACAATCGAGTCAAGGGAAACGAGAGGTCCTTTGCACGATCGAGCATCGAACAAGAGTGGAAGGCGGAACCAAGGTACACCGCCCTCTAGACCTAGCTTACGGAAGGAATGAGGTGATGTCGATGAAAGGAGGAGTTTTCGGTGAGGAAATGAGACATCCTCGGCTAAGGCCTCGAAAAAATAGTGGAGCGGCAGACAGTCGACACACCTGTGATGATAGAAATGGAAAGAATCAGGTAGCGAATGGGCCGGCTTCCCTTGTTAGAGCATAAAGGGCATGAATGACACGGCAACGGCCCGACACAATATCATAAGGGATAGGGGACAATAGAGAGAGAGTCGACACGAGAGGGACCAAGCAATGAAGGATGGAGAGGCTATAGCGGGGTACAAAGGGACTCGGGATAGACTCCATGAATGCGATGATGACTCAACTTGGATGCTCTAAACAAGGGCGGCTGGTGGTGCTGCCACACGGTAAAGGCCCGGTGGGGGCCATCAAAACAGCAGATGCAAAGATGGGAACTCATGACTAAGTGAACACGAACGAACCAAGTAAGGAGGCGAAGTGGTGCCCCCTGGCCCTGATGTCGTAAGTGAGGAAGTTTGAATTTTAATGAGGAAGTGACCCTTATTGGACAAAATGTGTCCTAGGGAAGTATCAGATCATAAAAAATTAACAGATACCCATTTGAGGCTCGGTGAGAGCTTTCAACGGTGCGGACGGTTTGTGACGGGGCTACGGTGTGGTCGCGGCGATTGAAAGAAGAAGAGTTCTCTTTTAATAAGGCGGTTTCCCTCCAAATTCACTCATTTGTTATTGTTGTTGTGGTGAATGTGAGAGGAGAGAAGGCCCTAAATCTTGCGGTGGCGTAGCGAGGCTCGACGGCAAGATTGGAATGGGGTAGTCGGTTGCGGTAGAGCTAACCTTACTCTTTCATTTTGATGGATTGAAAGTTCGGTTTAGGGCCCAAAATCTGACAGACCCTCCTTCATCTCTACGGTCGAGTCACTTTTTGAACCAAAAATTGCAACTTTGGTCCATGAGTTTCGAAAAAAAAGCGTGACACAATCCCTGAGCGGGGCGGCTTGCGACACAGGGAGATAGTTTTGGTGTTGTTTTATGGGTGGGAGTTGGGTTTTTGTGTTTGGTTATGGTATTCCCAATGCGTATGCGGCAAAGATGATGTTTTTGTGCAGGTATGGTAGATTCTGAGTTAGCGGGAGAGAGAGGGACACGGGTACATTACGGGCGGGGAATCCGGGCGGATCGGGGTGTCCGTCGTGTGTTGGCTAGGTTTGGGGTTCTAAAGTTTTTGGAGAACTAGTTGATGAGCTTGAGAGAAACCCTTGTTGGCCCGGATTATCGATTATTGGGATCCGGGCAATAAGGTATTGTAGTGCGGAGGCACGGGATCGGGCGGCGGTCCCGGGATGTGTATTTCTGACGGGTCTCCCACCAGGGATGGTTGGAAACACGCGGCCAGTATTCACCAGGGCGACACTGTCATGGAGTTGTCGGCCAAGGTCTCCAAGTCAAGGGGACTCGGATACCAATCGGGGATCTAGAGGCTAGGAAACCGTCTAGGTGGCCGCGAGGGGCCATGCGCTGCCGCATCACAGGCAACCGGGCCATTCCATCACATCATCGGGAGCGGATGATCTTTGGTAGAAAAGTGTGTTGGAGTGGGACCTACTATGGGTGGGCCCAATTGATCTTGGTGTTGTTAAAACGATAGTTGTCGCTCTGCCAGGCTTCGTCGAACCACGATTGCTCGTATGTGGGACTTTATTGTGCGCCTTCTTCTTTGAGAAGATCCTGACCTTGCGGCCTCATGTCTGACTTCCGAGATGGGGGCCGAGAGAGCCCGGGATGCCGGTGGGGGCGGCTCTTTGTGCGAGAGGAGGAGGGCGATCGGGCGAGTGTTTGAACTTTGAGAGTTTTTTCCCATTGGGATGGGATGTCGTTATACATAGACGACTATCCCTATAGTGGGATGAGTTATTGTGAGTCACAGTTTGCCACTTCCGCGAGTCGAGTTAGGGGAGACTGATGGTAAGTGATTGCTATTCTTGTATGGGCATGTTACGTGAATAGTAGGCAGGAAGCGATTCATGTATTGTTGGTATGCGGTCTGGCCGTGAGAAGCCGGCTTCGGATATATGGGACGACGGCGACGGTAGGCTGCGGTCGGGGTGGTCGAGAGCGACGCAAAATGAGGATGCGGTAGCCCATGCCGGGGGACATCCCGTGGTAGATGCGAAGGTTCTTGACCGGAGTATCGGAAGCGCGGGTGGCGGGACTTAGACGACCAATACATAGAGCCGCCTGTGGTCCCCTCAAATAGCGAGGGGTCATGCGAGCGCATGGGTGGCCGATCGGGGAATACGTGATCTAGGTTGCGAGGGGTAGAGCCTTTGGCTCGGGGATCACTTGAATGGTGATTAGGTGTGGGGCATGTGGTGCCCCCTAGTATGTAGTGTAGGGGCAGGTGGTGCCTTCAGGTTTTGAAGTTTTTTGTAACATGCTATGGGCATGTCGTATGTATCAGAGATAGATGGACTACTAAACACATGTTTTTGGAACACATATTATGGATATGCATCAAGTTTTTAATGATTATGAATGTTATTGTCTTGTATTGTAAATGTGTGTGGAAGTAAATGCCAATCCCAGGAACATGGTTTACAATACTATCTAAATAGTGATTACGATTTCGAGGTACATGGTTGAAAGTTATGGTTTCAAATTGCATCAGTATCGAAAGAGTTTCACTGCTAGTAAATAGTGTACTATGACACGATGTGGTTATAAAGCTACACGATAAACACCATTTAGTTGCATTACGAAGTAGGAATCCAAACGAACGTGCCGAGATGGAGGATGCGATGAAAGACGTGACTAAGAGACCACGCCGCATCATATTCGGCACCGATTGTTGGTGGCGGGGCAATGCGGACCCCATTAGAGAGAACGAGGGCATGCGAGGGGGTGAAGATGGCCCAACTTTGCCGAGCTGAATTCGAGGTAACGACTTGCACCATCGGGCGTAACCGATAAAGGGTGTGGTGGGGTCTCGCGGGTATTGTTACAAGACAACAAATGAGGGGAGGAGAGGCAATGACGGTAGCGTCGGTGCACGAGAGAAACCATCGCGGGTGTGGCGTGCGGGAGGGGTACGAGGAGCGGGGATGGCTATGACTTTCATATACAAACTAGAGGGTGGGATATAGGGGGCTATCGGAAGTATGGTAAGGACTCGGGTTGCGGAGGTCAACGGAGACACGTGGAGTGATCATGTATGGGTAGAAAAAGGGGTGGTCGGTGACACAACGAGAATGCGGGGAGCTGAGCTCAGAGTGTCTCGCGAGAGGAGGATAGGTAAAGAATGGTTACATTAGACTCCGTCATTTGAACATCGGGGGGGAATGTCGATGGGAGCGATCCTCGAGCCAAACTGAAGCACCCGCCGCGAGGATGGGAGAAGCAGATTGATTTTGTTCAACCTCATACTCTCGGATCACCTCTAAAGAGGTGCGGTAATGCGTCAGGTGAGGACAATGGTGGGAGTAATGGCCATGAACGTCGCACAAAGCATAGGGTTTGTTGGTGCGGAGAGTCTTGGGGTTCTTGGTTACGGACGAAGAAGGAATGGAGGCTTCAGGGGTCGTAGCTTCAGGGAACGCGACTTTAACCATGGGGGGCCGAGATACGGAGACTCGGGACAAGCATGGGTGGCATGACCGGTGACATCTCTCACATAAGGCACAAGGTTTTGCGGGCGGAGGAGCAGGTCGAGTTGCGGTGGTATTGTCTTTGGGTGCCCCCTTACCGGGCTTTTCCCGCACTGCTCGGGCCGTCACGACGGAGGGGTATTGAGGGGGAGTGCGCCGGGGGCACGGGGGCAACGGAGGAAGCGAGGGCGGGGGTTGGATGGGTGTCAAATCCATGTAGGGTTTAGGGTGACCGGGGAGGGGTGGCCTCTTTGGAGATCAAGGTACCGGACGGGTATGCCCAAGGTCGGAGTTGGGGAGAGAGGGTGGCCATGATGGGGACAGAATATACTATGGGAGGGGCAGGAGAAGGGATGCGCAGTGGGAAATGACCAAGAGGGACGGCTCCAAGATGGTTAAGACACAGGGGAATCGATCCGGGAGGATAAAGAGGTCGGGGATACCGAGTTGTGGGGGAGGGACGAAGGAGGTGGTTGGGTGGCGGAGATGAATGGCTAGGAGCGGGTTCTCTTGAGGAGGGCGAGGGGGATTCTTTGACTAACGCCGCGGCGGCCGGCTTACGGGTGGCAGAGACGATTGCATCATGCGAGCATTCGATAGTACCGGGATGCGGTGATGGGGAGGAGGAGGAGATTAGGAAAAGTTCCAGCGGGGAGGAATCTTTTAAATGCGGGGGGGAGACAACTGGTCCAAAGGGAATCGACGGTTTGCTTGTTGGCTACGGAAGAGATGGTCGTCTTAGGTGAGGTACGAGATTTTGGCTCATGATATGTCAAGTAGTGGTGGTGACTATCTTTCGTATGGGGGAAAGACATTTTGCGAAAAACCGCGGATGGGACGGCGAGACATAGCATAGGTGTAGCTTCGCCCCAATATAATGTTGTAGTCTAGCGGGCGTCGATGACAGTCAGCACAACTTGATCTTACCGGTGAGGGTGATAGGACAATTACGGAAAGGCCAATGGGGTGTTTGGGAGGCGTGGCCGTCCCACGCTCGAAGGGTGATCGTGGAAAGGGCTAGCTCGGGGATCGAAGTTTTGCTTCAGAGCACCGAACGGACATCACACGGAGTGGATGCCCCTCATCAATTATGCACCATGAAACGTTGGCGTTCCGGATTTTGACTAGGATTTGGAAGGCGACGGAAGCGAGGAAAAGAGGGGGATGGTCCAGATTGGTCGCGTCGAAAAACAATCATTTGGTCATCGTAGGATCTCACAACACCCGACGAATAGTAGAGCCTTCTTTCCCAGGAAAGACACATTGGAAGTTCCCGATGTGGAAATGGTAACGGGGAATTGCGCCAAATCATAAAACCTACTATACTATACGAATGAGCGGCTCGGCTGAGACGGCGTTTCGACGTAGGGGTCCCTTGGGGTATTGGTATGAACCTCAACTTTGGGTTGAGGGATATGTGAGGACCTGGATGTCGAAAGGGCTCTGTAGAACACGAAGAAGGAGGCTCGGGCGAGATTGAGCGGGGAGGCTTGGTGCGGGTGAGACCAAGTTTGAAGGTGAGAAGGTCGACGGTTGGGCAAGGATCGAGTGCATCTAAGGATGTAGTAGTCGGAGGAACCGGAGAAAGGGAAGGGAGTGGCGACACCGGGCGTCGGGCGGTTGGGTAGCCACGAATCATGGCGAGGAAAGGATACGGTAAACAGTGCCGGATTTGGGCATTGGCCACATTAGGAGGAGCATGAGGAGAGGCGTGTGTTCGCGCAATGTGGCTTGAGACTCCCACGTACGCATCTAGGGTAGAGGGGACAATCATGGGTGTAATGACCACAAACACCTTGACACGAACAAGGCTTATTTGTCTGGCTGTACGGCAGGGGCCCAGGTGCCCTGTTGCTGGTTGGCGGTGTTAGGGTCCACACCGGGGATTAGGTCCACGGGTACCGGGGCGATTGATTTTTATTGCCTCTCACTTCTTTGAGAGAAGAGAAGTTAGTCACACCCTCTTTGTGCAAATACTTGCCCTGGAGCTGTGAAAGTGTTGCGGGTTTGAGGAGGCGAGGGAGATGGAAGCACACCATCTTTGGAGGAGATGGCGCACTAGGTACAACGGATAAAGGTAATGATTGCAGTTGACGCGATTAGAAGGGTAGGGAGGTTGGGAAAAAGGAGGAGGCATGTATTATCCTAGATACATGCTACGGGAGGAAAGGGTACTAGAGGTGCTAGCCCCTCACGAGGAGACCATAGCTCATAGGAGGTTGAGCGTATGGATGGAAAGGAACTCAGGTGATACCGTTGGGTGGAATGAGATGCCCCCGGGCGTTAGCGCCAAGGGCTGCGGAAGGTCGGGAAGGATGGTATAAACACTTAGCAGTTGAGCATAGATCGGAGTCATATTTCAAGGCTATTTGGAGGGCGGCTTCTTCGGTTTGAGGAAAGTGAGAGGCGACATCTTTTCCGATAGGAGCTAAGAGGGTGCGAAGGAGCCGGTCCATGTAAACCCGATATTCGAGACGGGGAGCTCAACATAAGCTTGGTCTTGGTCGCCATTCCTAAACATGGGCGGAAAGGCGGGTCGAAGAGGTTTTCTTGAATGAAGTCCAAAGAGCTTAGGTACCGAGTATCGTATCGGAGAGGGAGCCGAGAAATAAGATAAAAAGGCTTGGGCAAGGGTCGCAAAGGTGGTATGGGAAGAGGTGGCTTGTTCAACATACCATTTTAGAAGAAAGCACGTAGGTAGCGTGCGTTGGAACAAACGAAGACGGATGGAGTCATCGGTAATGGAATTGGAGGAACACGACATGTGGAAAGATCGGACATGATTGGTTGGATCTTCTCCGGCAAGGCCTTCGAACTTAGGGATGTCGGAGGAGCTTGGTTGGCATAGCGAGGGCCAACCAACATCGTGGCGGATAGGGTCGTTGATCGGCGAAGGATTGAGGAAATCGAGGAGGATGGGGCACGATGTACGGCGGCAAAGGGTGTTGCCGAGGTAGTTCCGTGGCGGTTAAAGCTAGTGGCGGGGTTTGGAATTAGGGCTTGGAGCACCACCGGCGTTAGGCCTGGACCGGACATAGTGAGAGGTGACGAGGGGGGAGAACGGAGAGGAGAACCCAATGAATCGGGAGAGGAGTCGGAGTGGACTCGGAGGAGGGCGGCTCGGCCGACGGCGGGGCCCGGAGCGAGGTCGATCGGCCAGGAAGCGAGGGTGAAGGCCAAGAAGTCTCACGAGAAGGCGCCTTGGGGGCGCAATGATGACGGGAAGAAGCCGACGAGGGCGAAAGGAATGACGAGAATCCAAGAAGTGAGGTCGAGGGCCAGGGAAAAAGGTGCGGTGACAATTGATTTTAGAGTCTTTTCCGGGCGGTGTTAACCGGACGCTTCTTCACTTAGGGTGAGTGTGTGGTGTGCGTTAATTTTAATTTTTAAAGCACGGTTTGAGAGCAACAAAAAAGGGTGTCTTTGCGTATTTGAAAATAAACCTACGAGAGAACGATATATAACAACTGAAATAACGAGAAAATTAACGAGTTACTTGTGCATCTATCTAACCCAAGAAGGCGGGTATCTCAAAACTCGGCTAAAAAAAGAGAGGAAAAATCTAGGCAAAACACACGGACAAGAGGCCAATAGATCTAAGGTCAAAAAGGGACGGGGATCTAGAGGATAAGGCTGTGAAAAGAGGGTGCGGAGATCACGGCCCGATGACGAAGCAGGAGTCGTTTGAAGGAGAAATCAGCAAAAAGCGGAAAGGACGAGAGGAGGTCCTAAAGAGAGATCCAAACAAAAACAACAAGAGGTGATTTGAAAGGAAGAGAGGTGACTTAAAGGGATACGAAAAGGTAATAGATTTGGGTGAGGGGAGAATTTAGAACTCGGAAAAAGCAGTGGAAACGGCTAAAATCTTTCACAAAAAGTGGAGGAGTCTGCCCAGAAGCCTAGGGGGCTAGGTTCCCACTTAGATGAGCTAAAGCAGAGATGAAAACCAGGTCAAAGTGGGGCTGGAGCAGGCTAGGGCCGACGGAAGGCACCAGCGGGAACCCGGAAAAATTGCGGAAAAATCGAAAAGGGCGGGTCGCGAGGGTTCGACTTGTTTCGGTGCGAGGAGTCGCCGAAAGGGGCGGAAAAAGTGCGACACGGAGGTCCGGATCGCGGTTTATGGGCCAAAAGTGCGACCCCCATTCCGGTTGTCTCGGCGGCGATTTTTCGGAAAGTTGTCGTCTCGATTCTGGGTGAGCAAAGCACTGCCTTGATAGGACGAGAAACACACGGAAGTTAGAAATTTTAATGTTTTAGGGTTTTATGTGAGAAAAACAACATAAAAATAGGAAAAATAAATATGATGAAAAGAAACCTAGAGATTACGAGTAAGTGGATATGCGGGAATATGAAAAACGACGTGATGCCGTAATTTAAAACACAGGTATTGGAGTCGCCATTTGTTAGTATGAATCCTTTGTCGAAGTGTACGAAAAAGGACCACTTTAGCTACGCATAACTAATAGCCCTAACAAAAAAAGTGGCTACCAATATCTTCAAATCTACGAGTTAGTTGAACATAAAGTTTGCCAGAAAACCAGATCTATGCATGGAAAGACATTAAGAAGAAAAAACAAGGGTTTGCTCCATATACCAATAAACCAAAGACAAAGAGCAAATTTTTGAAAGAATTTTTATATTAATTGGGCACACAGGAGGAAAACAAGAAAGGCGTATCCAATTCTCCTCGCGTGGGATGTGGTTCTTGGAAGTCCTCGAGCACTTCAGATCTAAGACTTCTCTCTCTTGTTGGTGTAGAAAAACCCACACAAAGAATGGAACTCAAAGGGAGCTCATCACGTGAAATGGTAGAAAAATGGGACCAAGTAGTGTAGATCCGTGCATGATCTAATAGGCAACAAAAAGGTGAAGAATAGTAGGAAAAACCCTCCTATTTATAAAAAAATATTGGGTCATTCTACGATCTTGTGCAGCATGGGTTAAATTCAGATCTAGATCCACTTTTTATGGAATATTTTATTATATTTGTTGGAGGGAGACAGGTATTTGACTTGGGTCAATCCCTTAATTTATCGAAAAATAAATAAATAAATGATTTATTTATCTTTTTAAGGAAGCGGTTAGGAAGATAATCAAATAAATAATGATTTATTTAATTATTTAAGGAAGTAGTTGAAAGATAATTACATAATGATTTATTTAATTATTTGTAGGGTGATTTGGTCATATTTAACAAGGAATATTATCTAAATAAAGGTTTAAATAATTACTCCTAGGAAAATAAAAGAGATAACAGGTTTATCTAATTAATTTCTTTTGATTTTGGGTTAAACATGACCTAGGAATAATAATTAAATTATGGTTTAATAAATTATTCCATGAGGAAAATCAAACAAATATAGGTTTGTTTAATATTTCCTTTTGGGGTTTCCTGTTTTAACATAGTGAAGGCCATTTTACTTAGGGTAAAATTGGTCTTACATGGTGTACTTGGGTTCATCTAATGATAATAGTTTAGATGACCGAAGAATGGTGTAATAGTGTGATAGTCATATCCTGTGGAAGTTGTTTCATTTAAGGACCCATCTTAATGTTGGTACATATTATGGGTTTACGCTTTTTAACCTTATGATTTTTTATGGAAATATTCTCCTACTGCTCAAAAATCTCATCAATCAATTCCCATATCTCGCTAGTTCTAAATGCCAACTGAAAAATGTTATCCATACTTCTAAAAATATTGGAATACATTTTTCCATATTTTGATTTGATATTTTCATCAATATGATAACCTTTTTCCATTAAAATTTCCTTCCGAAAGGTTAGCCTGACTTTTTCTTGATCCCCACCACATTTTTCTATGAATTCATTATGAATAAATCTGATCCTTTGGATAAAATTAATTTTCATTATGTACTCATTATTTGCATTATGATCTCATGCCAATAAATTTGATTTTGTTTCCATTAAACCAACGTAAATGATGCATTTCACTGTTTGAAAAAGATAGTTTTGGGATATTCCTCAATCAATTATGTTTTAGCCTCTACTGAATGGTTCCCTTCAATTACATAATATTTATAATAAAAACATTATGTCTTGTCAAAATCCTTTTTTTTGGGAACCTGACATGGATCAACAAGAACCACATAATCCACCACATGCACATATGGATTGAACCTGAAAAATGTTTTCAGATTATGTACATGTAGGTGATGTCCTAACTATCATTTATATTGATATTCTCCTCCATACGCCTTCAGTAGAATTGGTTGAAATTAAGCTCAAATGTTTGGCCACCAAAAATTAATTTATTCTTCCTCAACTCAGATCAAATGGAATTTTTTTTGTTTTAATAATGCCATCCTCTAACTTAGCACCTAGTGTTATAATTCCTCTTCTTCCTTTAGATTTTTCAGTTTGTTCTTCACTGTTGCTCATAAATTTTACAGGTTAACCAAAATTTGATTTCTTCTTCTTACTGGTTAACATATCCTTTTTTCAATAAATAAGCTCTTCATCATCAGCTAGAAGAGAGACATATTTGGCCATTTCTTTTGGTGTTTGATTTGTTTTGTCCTTTTTCAAAACAATTCTAATCTCCTCCTCACTAATTCTATCATAGTTTTCTGCTTCATCTTCCACATTTTAAAAAGAAACATATTTAGGTTTACTATATTGAACCACCTTAGTGAGTCTTGGTTGATCCTCTCTTTTTAATGTTGCAGTGTCACAAGCTATTGATCTTTGCTTCATTATCCTTTCTTCTTCTTTCTCTTTGTGGAAAGTCTTGATCATAGTCATAACATTTGGCTCCATATAATAAATACTCTCAAACATGTTTGAACGAGCCTTAAAAAAATCCTATCAAACAAAATAAAATATGTCAATGATCAATAATTTATAAAAATTTGAATGATCCTTACAATAATGCATAACACAAATATAATAAGCATACTTTGGTTACAATTTTTTTGCGATATTTTCTTACAATTCTCACATACAACTCAGTGGGATGTTTCATTTGTGTCATGCTTGACCTTTGATAGACGATATCTAACCTTTTCACGTTTATTATCCATTCTTGCAATAACATAAATAGTGTTTGTATTCGACACCAATGATATGTCTCGTACTCTCCCCATCACCTCATATGATTCACCTAAGTGAATCATACCACAAAACAAATAGATATGTATATCATCATCTATTTCATTATCTTCAAGATACCATGAAAAATATGTTTTATTTATTTCCTCTACATTCTTCCATTCAGAAAAAAGATTTAATGAACTTGATGGGCCACTTGCTTGAATTTTATCGCGCTTTTGAATTTGTGTGTGTTCAACAGTATTTATAGTGTGCCCATCAATATCCTTAGTGCGTCCAACAATATCCATAGTTCATCTAGCAGTATCCATAGTGTGTCCAGCTACAACTTTAGATTTGGCAGTTGGTCCCCTTAGTCCATAAATATTCACATAAATATTTTTTGATGTCATATTCTTGATAAAAATAAATATATATATATTGGTTAATGAAAAAGCACATATCTTCATTAATTGATTTTATTTTTAAAGTTTTCCAATATAAATTTAAAATTAATTGAAAATTAATGTGTATAAAATAAATAAATAAAAAATACAATTTACTTGTAAAACTATATAAATTTAAATTAAAAAAAAGGTCAACTTTATAACTTTTCCAACTATAACTATATATATTTTTACGAGTTCTAAAAGATATATGTCATTTAAACGTAAAGAAATTTATATATATATATATATATATATATATATATATATATATATATATATATATATATATATATATATATATATATATATATATATATATATATAACATTTTTTTAATACTTTAAAAAAAAGGTTATTTTTTTAATTTTTTTAATATTAATTTTTTTTAAACAAGTTTGAAAAAAAATGTAAAAAAAGAAATTGATTTTAAACATTTTATAATATTAAGTTAAAAAAAAACAATTTAAATTTAAAAACATTTTAATATTAATTTTTTTTTAAATATATAACAAAAATGATTTTAAAAACATTTTGTTATTAATTTTTTTTTTAGAAATTTTAAAAAGATATTTATTTTTTTTTAAATTAAAAAAAAAGATTAGATTTTTCGAGCCCACAGGTGTCGGTCGAGGTCGGTGGGTGAGCAATGTGTGAGCACCGCACTGCCGAATGCCTCAGGCTGAGTAAGTAAAACTATTTTTTTCTTAAACTTAAAAATATTAAATTAATTTTTTTAATTAATAGAAAGCTTAATATAAAAATAATTTAAATTTAAATTGTTTTTTAAATTTAAATCCATATTTATAATAAAGTTAATTTTTTTTTTAATAAAAACTAATTAGAAAAACATAACAAAAAGAAAAATTATAAAAAAAATTCTATATTTTCTTGAAATAAAAAAAATTAAAATATATAATGTGATTTGAAAAAAAAAAATCTTAAAAGTGAAAAAAAAAAAAAAAAATCTGAAATTTTTTCGTTTTCACTTTTAAGAAAAAGTAAAAATAAAAATATATATAACTGTTTTTTTTATGTGCATGGTTGTTTTTTTGGATTTTTGTTTCATGGAGGAACCCATCAACCCTTAATTTTTTTTTCTAAATGTTTGTCCTAAAAACCCTATAAATTTGAGTTTTTTTTCCATTTTCTTCACTATAAAAATATAAAAAAATAGGTTTTTTCGAACATAAAAACCATAAAAAAATAGGTTCTCCCCAATTTCAGCTTTAAATGGACAAAATAGAAGGAAAACTAACCTTTCAAATGCGAAAAAATCTCGTACAATGTGTTATCAATGCCAACACAACGCCTCCACAAAATTGCTCCAACAAAACCCAGAAGACTTGAAGCGATGTGAGGAATAGAAATAATGATTTTTATTAAATAGCGAAGACTGCGTGATTTATTTAGTGTTTCACGAATGTGGGATTAAAATTAAAATTAAGAAAAATATTACGTAGTTAATATTATAGGTTTATATTAACATTTATTCAATGTCGGCAAAAACATAAAACATAAATTTTAAAAATTAATTTTGATACGTGGTCAATGTTAAATCATTTAGATAAACAACTTATTTTTGTTTGGAAGGAATGCATGAAAGGAATACTTTTGTGGATATTTTGAATAGAAAGTAGGGTGAAATATTTCAAGACCATCAATTTAGTAAAATGTTTTGAAATACATTTTAGACGAATATTTTGGAGGGAAATATTTCAAGCAAAAATTTTGGAGGGAAATTTTTTAGCGAAACTTTTTGGGGGGAGATTTTGGAGGGATAATTTTTAGCAATAATTTTTCATGGGAAATTTTAGATGAAAATGTTGAGATTGCAACAAGATGATGAGCTTAGTGAAAAGAGTCACCTTCACTAAGTGGGCCCGCAGGCTATTTTTGGCGCAAGTCTATTTTTAGACATGTTTGATCATATTCTATGAGTTGCGGGATGCTATTTGTGGATGGTTGGTCGAGTTGGAAAAATAGATGGAATTCTATTTTTACGACACTATGCGGGGCTGAATCTATTTTAGGTTTCGGTCTAAAAATAGATATATTTGAATATTATTAGCTCTTAATAATATTTGGACTCTAAACATTATCTTATTCTCTTAGAGCACTTCGACTTAGGGTACGGATGTAGCATAGGAGCTACGAGAGATAAATTATGCTATTTCACGAGGGTTAAGTGGAGCTATTGCCTGCGAGACTTCGGTTAGAACTCATGTGACAAAGTTTGGTGGAGTTGTAGAAGTAGTTGGTGGAGTTGTGTTCGAGTTTAACTCGTATTAGACACAATTGAGCTAGTTGTATCGTAGTCCTAAGTGATTGATACACTAGTGAGAGTGGTTTGAACTAATTATTAATTAATTCACTAAATATTAACTCATTAATCAACTGAAGAATACATCAATTAACTACAGTGCATGGACAGTTTCAGTGGAGACCAGTGGAGAGGTAGGTGAAAGAGCAAGTTGACTATCAGTTGTGACTATAGTGTTGCATGATTTTGCACCACACATTGATGGAGATGCCAATGAGGATTACGTGAGAAAGGTTGGACCAATTTGAGTTCATTCAGAGCCAATATTCAGCAGGGATTGCGCAGTAGAGGCAGGCTAGCAGGTGGCAGAGATCGGTGCATGGATTTTCTAGATCAGGACTTGATTAGTGTTTAGCGATTGTATTGTATTAAGAGCTTATGCGAAGCTTTGTATGAGGATTGTTACATGATATCTATGACATATATTATATACAGATAGTTGGGTTTTTTAGCTTCAAGCTTTCCTGTTAAAACACTGTGTTCATATGTGTGAAATTTTATGGTTTCAATGTGTGCATGCAATTGATTTAATTTCCGCAAGTAATGATCAATAGTAGAAGAGACTCTGTATTGTGCATGAAGTCAAATAGTGTGTGATCAGGAGAATATTGGATGTATAACGCATTAGTTATATAATTTCTACATGGTATCAGAGGAATATTGATCATTAGAGCAATTGCAAATCATTGAAGCGGTTGAGTTTTGTGCTGGTGGAATTCGAATTTGCAATAGTGTTTTCTTGGTGTCGGAGTTGAGATGTATTTCAATGGATTATGATTGGAGTATGCCCTTGAGGGCAGATCGAATTATATTGCATGGAAGGACAGGATGGAGGTGGTGCTAGAGGATAATGGGTTGAAGGAGTTCATAGATGCAGAAATTCCAAAACCTGCTTCTAGCGATGCTGCCGCACTTGACGCATGGAAAAAGAAGACAGCAAAATGTCGAAGGATTCTATTGGAAGGTGTGAAGGATCACATAGTGTCCAACCTTCATGGTTAAGCTTCTCCATTCTTGATGTGGAAAGCTTTGACAGACTTATTCCAAAGCAAGAGCGACCAGAGGAAGTTGGCTCTCAAAGATAAACTCAAGAAAATAAAAATGGAGAAAGGTGACAGTATACCCAAGTACCTCACGAAGTTTGTCTAGTGCAGGGATGAGCCGGGAAGTGCGGGGGTTATTGTAGATGAAGAGGACTTGGTGAGCTTGGCTCTCCTTGGGCTTCCGAAGAGTTGGAATTCCTATGAGGACTCTGTTAATGGTCGAGATAAATTGCCAGGATGGGAGCGACTTTGGTCAGATCCTGTGCAGGAGGAGATAAGGCAGAGTACCAGGGATGGATCTTCATCGAAGAATGAAGATGAATAAAATTGTGCTTTGGCTGCCAAAGCAAGGAAGGGGAAGGGAAAGAAAAATCCTTCTCAATCCGGTGCGAAAGGCAAGAAGCATGACATGTCCAAGATAAAGTGCTTTCACTGTCACCAACATGGACATTACGCCACAAATTGTCCACAGAAGAAGAAAAATAAGCAGGCTGTTGGGTTTGCAGCTGGAGAGGCCTTAGCCTCACAGTTTGAGCTGGATTTTTCATTGATCACATGCTTGGTCTCAAGTATGATGGGATTAGTGTGGTTTCTTGATAGTGGTGCATCTTTCTGTATGACCGAAGACAAAGATTTGTTTACTGGTTTGGATGAGAAGGATCTTGGAGTGCACATCGAGATGGGCGATGATGGTAGATATAGTGCAACTAGTATCGAGACCATTTCCTTTGAGAGGGAGTCTGGAAAAGCTTTCATCTTGAAGGATGTCATGCATGTTCTAGGATTGAAAAATAATCTGATCTCTGTGGCGATGTTGGAAGACAAGGGATATGATGTTGTCTTTAGCGAGGGAAATGATTTCCTGCGCAGTAAGGCAACTGGTGAAACTCGGAGGATAGGGGTTCGAGTTACGAACCTTTATCAATTGCAAGTAGATGGTTGCATAGCAATGGCAGGAAAAGCAGAAGGAGTGGTGAGCCGGGATGAGGGCGAGCTATGGCACAGGAGATTGGGCCATCTTCACCATGGTGCTTTGAAAATTTTGCAGCAGATTTCTATTGGGCTTCCCAAAGCTACACTTGCACAGTCAAATCAGTGGAAGAGATGCACTTTGGGAAAATTTGTGAAAGCCACCTTTCATGAGAAGGATAGTCGTGCCAAGACAATCCTTGAGAGAATTCACACAGACGTGTGTGGACCTTTCTGAGTAGCTTCAACAGCAAAGCACAGGTATTATGTGATATTTGTTGATGATTTTTCTCGTAAGTGCTAGATCTTCTTCATGCAAAAGAAGAGCAAGACATACTCAAAGTTTTGTGAGTTCAAGGCACTGGTTGAGAAAGAATCGAAGAATCAGGTGAAGGCTCTTAGAAGCGATAACGGTGGTGAATTCATCTCTGGAGAATTCAAAGTCTTTTGCAGCACAAAAGAAATTCGAAGTGAGCTCATAGCGCCTCATAACCCACAGTAGAATGGGGTCACGGAGCGAAAGAACAGAACGATCATGGGTGCTGCACGGGTGATGTTGCATGATCAGGGCCTTCCCATACACTTGTGGGCTAAAGCTTGCAACACTGCGGTTTATGTGCAAAACCGTTGTCCTCATAGAGTACTTGGCATGAGTACACACGAAGAGGCGTTTTCTGGTAAGAAGCCTGATATTTCTCATTTGAATATTTTTGGCTCACCTGTTTACATTCATGTGACGAACGATGCCAGGAAGAATCTGGAGCCGACTGCAGAGATTGGGATATTTGTGGGGTACACAGAAACACCCCACAACTATCGTGTGTATTTTCCAGACAGTCGGAAGACTGTTGTGCTATGGGATATCAAATTTCATGAGGAGAAAGCCATGAAGTGTTCGCTTGAGAGGGAGCTACACTTGCATGCAGACGAGGAGCTATTAGTTTCTAAGGATGAGCCTCAGGATGTGGATCAGCCACAAGAGGAGGTTCATGGAGTGGAAGAAACCACTCATGTAGCGCCAAACATCAGAGGGCGGAAGTGCACTACAGAAGCTGAGCAACTGAATCTTGATGCAGAGAAGATTGTAGGAGCACCTACATCACAGCACAGACAGAGACAGACACCTGACTGATATACTGGATACATGGCTCTGATGAGGAAGTGTATCATGACAGAACCATCCTCTTTTGAGGAAGCTGTGGAGGACCCTGTATGTTAGATGCCATGGTGGAAGAGTATGATTCGATTGTCAGAAAGAGTGCATGGGAGATTGTCCCAAGGCCAGAAGGGAAATCAGTGGTAGGTTTAAGATGGATCTACAAAGTGAAGCAAGCTGCTGACAGGAGCATCAAGGAGTACAAGGCAATATTTGTTGCCCGAGGCTTCTCACAGATCGAGGGGATCGACTATGAAGAAACCTTTGCACCTGTCACAAGGTATTATTCCATATGGAGCATCCTAGCTCTCTCAGCATAGATGGGATGGCACATTCATCAGATGGATGTGAAGACTACGTTCCTCAACGGAGTCATTGAGGAGGAGGTGTACATAGAGCAGCCCGAAGGTTTCGAGATCTTCAGCAGCGAGTTGCATGTGTGCAGAATAAAAAGAGCGTTGTATGGGTTAAAATAAGCACCTTGTGCTTGGTACACACGAATAGACAGCTATTTCACCGGTCTTGGATTCACCAAGAGTGAGGCGGATCCGAACCTATACTAGATTGTGGTGGAGGGTAAGTTGTTGATCATTGTACTTTATGTAGATGATTTGATTTTGATGGGTGATGAATAGTTGATACTCTCATGCAAGGCTGATCTTGCAAAGGAGTTTGAGATGAAGGACTTGGGCCTCCTTCATTATTTCCTGGGATTGGAAATTTGGCAGCGCAGTGATGGATTGTTTGTGTCTCAAGGCAAGTATTCCTGGGAGATAATGGAGAAGCTCAACATGCAAGGCTACAAGCCTATTGACACTCCTATTCCTGTTGGTTGGAGGAAAGAGGATGCAACATCATAAGAGGTAGTGGATGCCACCATTTATCGACAGTTGGTTGATTCGCTCATGTATGTAGTCAATACACGACCGGACATATGCTATGTTGTTAACCAGATTTCACAAGCTATGGTTAATCCTACCAAGCTCTTTTGGAAGGCGGGGAAGCATGTATTGAGATATATTAGATGCACATTGGGATACGGATTTTGGTACAGACAGTCAGATGAGGTGAAGTTGCATGGCTTCACGGATGCATATTGGGCAGGGAGCCCAATGGACAGAAAGAGCACATCTAGAGGGATTTTCAGTATCGGGTCTACAACAGTTTCTTGGTACAGTAGGAAGCAGAGATCTGTGGCACTCAGTTCAGTGGAGGCCAAGTACGTGGCAACAAGTTTGGATACATGCGAGGCTATATGGATGAGGAAGATCCTAGTCGGGTTGTTCGATTCACACATAGAGCCTACTCTGATATATTGTGATAATTAGAGTTGAATTAAACTCTTGGTTAATCCAGTATTTCATGATAGATCTAAATACATTGACATCCGGTATCGTCATATCAGATATTGTGTGCCGCGGAAGATCATGTTACTTTCTTACATTCCTACGAAGGATCAGGATGCTGATATCTTGACGAAGGCGCTCACTAGGAGCAAATTCGAATACCACAATGGCTGGATCGGGGTGGCAGATAATCCCTATCTTGTTGAGAGGGAGTGTTGAGATTGCAACAAGATGACGAGCTTAGTGAAAAGAGTCACCTTCACTAAGTGGGCCCGCAGGCTATTTTTGGCGCAAGTCTATTTTTAGACATGTCGATCATATTCTATGAGTTGCAGATGCTATTTGTGGATGGTTGGTCAAGTTTGAAAAATAGATGGACTTTTATTTTTAGACATATTGGGCGGAATCTATTTTTAGATTGCCAGTCTAAAAATAGATATGTCGAATATTATTAGCTCTTAATAATATTTGGACTCTAAACATTATCTTATTCTCTTGGAGAACTTCAGTTAAGTGCACAGATGTGGCACAAGAGCTGACAGAAGGAATTATGCTATTCCTGAGGGTTAAGTGGAGCTATAGCACTGAGACTTCAGTTAGAACTCATGTGACAGAGTTTGGTGGAGTTGTAGAAGTAGTTGGTAGAGTTGTGTTTAGTTTAACTCAGTTAGACACAGTTGAGCTAGTTGTATCTAGTCTAACTAATTGATACACTAGTGAGAGTGGTGTGAATTAATTACTAATTAATTCATTAAATATTAACTGATTAATCAACTGAAGAATACATTAGTTAACTACAGTGCATGGACAGTTTCACTGGAGACCAGTGGAGAGGTAGGTGAAAGAGCAGGTTGAATATCAGTTGTGACTATAGTGTTGCATGATTTTGCACCACACATTAATGGATATGCCAATGAGGATTCCGTGAGCAAGGCTGGACCAATTCAAGTTCATTCAGAGCCAATATTCAGCAGGGATTGCGTAGTAGAGGCAGGCTAGCAGGTGGCAGAGATAGGTGCATGTATTTGCTAGATCAGGACATGATTAGTGTGTAGTGATTGTATTGTACTGAGAGCTTGTGAGAAGATTTATATGAGAATTTTTACATGATATCTATGATATATATTATACATAGATATTTTGGGTTCTTAGCTTCAGGATTTCCCATTAAAACACTGTGTTCATATGTGTGAAATTTTATGGTTTCAATGTGTGCATGCAATTGATTTAATTTCCACAAGTAATGATCAATAGTAGAAGAGATTATTTATTGTGCATGAAGTCAAATAGTGTGTGATCAGGAGAATATTGGATGTATAACGCATCAGTTATATAATTTCTACAGAAAATTTTCAGTGTTTAAGCTATGTATTGTATTCGGGAGAGAGTGCATTTGTATCATTCAACATCTTCTTCTTGAAAGTCATGGGTTCTTATGATAGTGAATTTTTTCTTTCTGGAAAATCAAAATATTCGTCATGAAACAACTCTATTCATATTGATGAATAGACCAAGAGTTCGTTCACCATGAATAGAGAGTTAAATTTTTGACTTAGTCGTAATCCTATGGATGATGACAAACATAATTGATGAAGGGCAGATTTTTATTTTTTATTTTTTATGTAAATATAGAGTCATTTAATCCACTTAGTCTTAATCCTAAGGATTATGAGAGTACCAGTGATGAAGGGCATAATGAAGAATTTACAGAGTCAAAATTTCTACTTCGTCTTAATCCTAAGGATTATGAGGGCACCACTAATGAAGGGGGGAATGAAGAACTTCCAGAGTCAAAATATCCACTTTGTCCTAATCCTAAGGATTATATGAGCACCACTAATGAAGGGGAATGAAGAATTTCCAGAGTTAAAATATCCACTTCTTCCTAATCCTAAGGATTATGCGAGCACCACTGATGAAGAGGGGAATGAAGAATGTCCCGAGTAAAAATATCCACTTTGTCCTAATCCTAAGGATTATGTGAGCACCACTGATGAAGGGGGAATAAATAATTTCCAGAGTTAAAATATCCACTTTTTCCTAATCTTAATAATTATGTGAGCACCATTGATGAAGAGGGAATTTCCAATGTCAAAATATCCACTTTGTCCTAATTCTAAGGATTTTTTTAGCACCATTGACGAAGAGGGGAATGAATAATCTCCAGAGTCAAAATATCCACTTCGTCCTAATCCTAAGGATTATGCAAGCACCACTTATGAAGGTGGGGATGAATTTCCAGAGTCAAAATTTCCACTTCATCCTAATGCTAAGGACTATAAGAGAAAAACCGATGAACGGGGGGATGAAGAATTTCCAATAAATAGAGATTTAAGGCATCCAATTATTTATAATCCTAAGGATTATGAGAGCACTAGTGAGGAAGGGGAGGGGTGAAATGAATAATTTCTAGTGAATAGAGATTCAAATCTTCCATTTATGACTAATCCCAAGGATTATGAGAGCACCACTCAGGAAGGGGAGGATGAAGAGTTTCTTTCAAATGATAATTTTAGAGGCAAATATCTGAATAATGAATTTTTATTTAAGTGAGTGTTTTAAAGGCACTCATGTTGATGAAGAATTGAATACTCCAAGGGAAGATTTTGGAAGCATAGATGAAGATGGTGAATAATTTTGTCTGAGTAAGGGTTTCAAAAGTGCGAATGATTCTTGTCAAATTATTTCTTCAAGTGAGGATGGTAATGAATATTTTCCAAGCAATGATGCTGATGAATTTCTTAACTATGTTAAGAATTATGATAGTGAGGATAGTATTCCTCATAATGGTGATGAGACTGCTTCAACAAAGGATAATGGAATGATGAAGCTGTTGCAAGAAAATATTTTAACTAGGAGTAGGAGTATACCTTTTCATCTCAATCCAAAATATTCAAGTTATCCAAGGGTTATGATAACATATCTCACAAACAGAAGTTATGTTGTTCATCTGATTTAAAGTGAATGTTGTCAAAAGGATTGCTTGAAACAGATGGATTGTAACTTTTCTTAGGAGAAAAGGAAAATATATTTGTCAACAAATAAAAGCATGAAAAATTCATATTTAGTGGGTTGCATGAAATCTACACTAGTAGGTTATGATTATAATATCGAGAATATATTGATCTGCAGAAAGGCTTTCAAAATGTTGCATTCAATTGGTAATTTTTTTTTTCAAGAACCCAAGAAAGACTGGAATAGGATCCAACATATTATTCAAAAGTATGTTATAAATTAGAGGTTTGGATGTTAGCAAATAATGCTATGTCATGGATGAAAGAATTTTTTTCAAAGCATGGACAGTGTATGCCAAATAAAGACATAATACATATTCCAGATTCTTTCTTGAGAAGAGAAATCTACAACTTATACAAATATTATGTAGAAGGTGTTGAAGGAGTTGGTAATTTTATTACATATTCATATTTTACAAGCGTATGGAAGAATGAATTCAACAATGTTCGTATTCCTAATAAGACAAGGACAGGAGTTTGTAGTACATGTGCTTCTCTTAAAGAAAAAATAGATAAATGTCAAGGGGCAGAAAGAGGCATGCATCCATAACATTATTTTAAAAAATTGGATAGTTATCAACTATGAAAATATATTTATTTGTATGTTTATTTTATTTTATGTACATATTCTGTTGTCATAGAAATTCAAGAGAATCACAATCAACAAACAAGTGAAATACAAAAATTGTATAAACATTGAGAGAAGTGTTATGATAATCCAAATAAATATTTGGGTTTGATAATTGATGGTATGGACCAAAAGAAAACACTTCTGCCACATTTTGTTTGCACACCAAAAAATTTACAGGAGAAAATTTTCATTTAGTTTCACTTGGTTGGTTGTATGGTCTTTAATGAGAAGATGTTGCCAAGGGTTTACTTCACAGGTCCAAATATTCATAATGATGCAAATATGACCATAAGTATAATTCATGATGCGGTTACTCATTTGTCTGGTATTCTTCCTAAATTTATGTATGAACAATTAGATAACACAATTTGTGAAAACAAAAATCAAGTTCTTTTTGGGTATCTAAATGTGCTTGTTGAATTGGGAATTTTAAAAAATATAAAGGTTGGTTTCCTTCTTATTAGACATACTCATGATCTTTCTGATTAAATGTTCAGTCATTTTTCAGTAACATTGAGGAAGAAAGGTGTTGGGAGTCTGCCATCATTAATTGAATGTATTAAGAAATCATACATTCCAGAGACTATTTTTTATGTGTTGGAAGAAAATATTGACATGCGAAGGTTTATTCTGGGATCACATGGTGGGGAGAAATGCCTTGAACAACATAATGACATTAGCTTCCAACATCAATTTCGTATCAAAAAAATTGATGGGATAAAACTTATATGGGGCGAGAAGTATTCAACTGCTGTAGAATGGGGACCATCATTAGGTTTAGCATTTTTGAAGTTCATTCCAGAGCGCCCAATATTTTCATCAAAGGTATTGTTATTACAGTCAATTTCTGAACTACATAATGCATGAAGGCATACGAGAGATATAAATTATTCAGAATTTCTGGAGGAAATTAAAAGTTTTATTAGAGATACATATGAGTACTTTGATGTTGCTGATTCAGTTTGGTGGAAGTCCTTTTTAAATAATCAAAGTGATATGATTTCAGGGTCAATAGATGAGGATATGCTTTTGAAGAATCAATTTTTTTGGCCACAAAATATGCCAAATGAATATGAGGAAACACACATTGTTGAAGAACAACGGTCTCAAGGTATTATTGATTCTCCACAGGTAGAGGAAAGATAAATCTATATTTCTTATAGAAGATCAAGTGCACAACGTGAGGCCATGGAATAACTTTGCAGGGGTTCTATGCACGATGTTAAGGAGGGTTGCATGATAACAATGTTAGCATATGAAGATCCACTTGGCTATCCATTCTACATTTCCAAGGTTATAAAGGTGATTAAAGAAAAAGAAGATATTACAATTGTTGAAGTACATTGGTATGACACAAGTACCCACCCATTCAATGGTGTGTACAAGCTAAAGATGGTAGTTGAAAAAAAAATTGGCAGAAAGAGAAAAAGAAAGGGAACAAATATAAATCGTTGCTGCACATGTCTTAAAATTGGAGGATATTGACATAATTGTGTATGACTTCAATTTAACAAAGAGAGGAACCTCGCTTGAAGACCATAAATATTTTGAAGAAATTGCTATGAGAACAAATAATGTTGAGATGGGACTCTGCTGAATGTAGTCGTAGATTTAGAAGACTTTTGAAATCTGAAATGTTGGGCATGCATTTTGACTGAGATGGAGCCCTAGTTGATGAAAGAGAAGAATATGGATCATCTTCATATGCATCCAGTCACTCATCTGAAGATGTAGGTTCTGATGGTGTGCCAGAACCTATTGATATATTTTGAATAAATTTCTAAGCTATTTTTATGTAATTTATGTTTGCATGGTAACTTGAAATAAATATTTTGACTTCCATATGATCTTACATGAAGTTAAGAGGAATTTATATGTTTGTTGGATTATATTTTTTAATCATGAAGAATTCATCTGTTTAAAATCTCCATAGTGCAACAAAGAATTACAAAAATAATTTATGTTATATTCAATATACCAAAGTTTATATTTTGATTAAAATTTAAAAAAATATTAGAAATTAATGTTGAACTTTAGATTATGGAGTGATATTGCCATGATATTATTTATTGTTAACATTTGGTATAAGATACTCTTAAAATTTTTAAAATGTTTATGTCTCATTGAAAGGGGACACTTCATTTTGATGGTTGATTTTTAGGTTTTGGTTGCAATTAGATAAGTTGTCATAGGCTAAGATTTTAAAAGAGATATATTTATATCCTTTAAAATAAAAAAATACTCTTGGAATAATAAATATTTCATTTACTTGTTCATTTTTAAAAATTATTTAAGTCATATAATTTTTCCATAATTTCATGGTTCAAGTATGTTAAGAACTTAAGATTTAAATCTTGTCATAAATATTAAGGTTTTTATGCGCTACGATATTTATCTTTAATGTTATGGTTGAAAACAATTACAATTTTAGGGCTTTTAGAGTCAAGATATTTTGTCTTTAACAAGATGGATGAAAATTCTTGGAAATTATAAGGCCTTCAGACATGATATTTTTATCTTTAACATCATGTATCAAAATTTTTATAATTTTACGATTTTTCAATGTCCTAATATTTTATCTTTAATTCCATTGTTAAAAAGAGTCAAAATTGTGACACATTTTTTTTTGTTGTTATTCCGCCATTAACACTTTTTTTTTTTAGGGTGTTTTTTCAATTAATTTTCAAGAAACAATTTCATTTTTAGCATAATTTAAAAAAATGTTGAAATTTGACCCTAAAAAAAATTGCGTTCTGGAATACACACTTTTCATTTTTGGGGTGTTTTTTCATGTTTTTTGAGTTTTTTTGGGCTAGAGTTTTTGTTTGGAGGTAATAGTTCTCGTTTGATTGGTAACTATGTTATGAGAAGTGATAAAGTTAAACTCATTTCATGCAATGCATTAGAGAAATAAAAGAATTCTACTTTTGGAAATGACTCATTTGTTGTCATTAAAGGAAAAGGATCTATTTTTCTAAAAGAAAAGGTTAAAGGTGGTAATGTTATGTTTATTGATGGATTAAATCATAACTTGTTAAGTGTTAGCCAAATGTGTGACCAAGGAAATGAGGTTGCTTTCAGATCAAAATAATGTGTGGTTCGTGAACTTGACACAAGGAAGACCATAATAAAGGGAACAAGAAATCCAAGTAATATTTATGTATTGAAAGGAATCCAATAACAATGCTACTTAGGCAAAGAAGAGGAAAACCGGTTATTGCACAGAATTTTGTGACATCTAAGCTTCTCTAAACTACACAAATAAAGCAAGTTGAAAGTTGTTCGTGATTTTCCCAACATCACATTTCCAGAAAGTATCATATGCAAGTCATGTCAATTCAGTAAGGAAACCAGGGTTCAATTCAATGCAAAAGAAGGATAAACAAGTAAGCCTATTTAATTTATACATATTGATTTATGTGGGCCAGTAAGGAAAAATTCACCTCGAGGAGAACAATACTATATCTTATTTATTGATGACTTTTCTAGAATGCGCTAGATCGGTTTATTGAAAGGAAAAGAAATGGAATTCGATAAATTCAAAGCCTTTAAGGCATTAGTCAAAAACAAGTTAGAGATAAAAATAAAATTTCTAAGATCTAACGGAGGAGGAGAATACATTTCAGATGAATTTTTTGATTTCTGTGAAAAACATGGCATCAAAAGGAATTTTTCTGTAGCCAGAACTCCTAAAAAAAAAGGGGTGGCAGAAAGGATTAATAGAACAATTCAACAAATGGATCATGCTATGTTTGATGAGTCTGGAAAAAGTAACCTTCTGGGGTGAAGCAAGACATACTGTAGTAAATATTCTCAACAAAGCGCATGTTCGAGTAAATAGTGATAAAACTCCTTACGAACTTTGGTATGGTAAGCCTTCTATAGTAAATCATTTTAAAGTATTTGGATGTAAATGTTTCATAAAAAATAATGATAAAAAACTTGGTAAGTTTTAAGTTAGGGAGGATGAAGGAACTCTTCTTCGTTACTCATCTAGAAGAAAAGGATAAAAATGTTACAATAAGAGACTTCGAAAAATTGTTGAATGTATTGATGTTATGATTGATGAAGCATGCAAAAATCCCAAAAGGATAACAACATCAAAAGAGGATGATGTTGACTGATTTCCCACATCAAATCAAAATGATATAGAAGAAGAAACTAATGAATTAGCACAAGAATACACAACTGATAAAGAAAAGGCTCCATTCAGATACGTTCAAAAGAATGATCTAGAAACTCAAATTGTAGGAGAAAAGTAATATGGGGTAGAAACAAGAAGAACCCTTGTAGGATCTCCTAGCTATCTAGCTATACTATCCACTATTGAACCACAAAATGTAAATCAAACTAGTAAATATGAATGTTGGGTTAAGTCCATGGATGAATAACTTGACCAAATTCAGAAGAATAATATATAGGAATTGGTTCCAAGGCCTCAGGATAAAATTGTTATTGGGACAGAATGGATATTCAAAAATAAATTGAATGCAAATGGAGAAGTCATTAGAAATAAAGCTAGACTCGTTTGCAAGGTTATGCTCTACAAGAAGGTATAGACTTTGAAGAAACATTTTCACATGTAGCCATACTTGAAGTCATAAGAATGTTTCTTGCTTTTTCAAGCTCCCACCATTTCAAAGTTTATCCAATGGATGTAAAATGTGGATTTCTTAAAGGAGATCTAGAAGAAGAAGTATATATTGAAAAACAAGAAGGATTCATTCTAGGGAATGATGAAAACCCTATATGAAAACTAAAACAGGCTTTATATGGGCTAAAACAAGCCCCTCGGGCATGGTATTATCATCTAGAAAAGTGTCTTCAAAAAAAATGTTTCACAAAAGGATCCACAGACAACAACATATACACAAAAATACAAGATTATAAACTACTAATTATTGTTGTTTATGTTGATGATATCATCTTTGTGAGTAATGAAGAATCTATGAGTCAAAAAATTTCTTTAGTTATGAAACAAGAATTTGAAATGTATTTACTTGGGGAACTAACATATTTTATTGGTTTACAAGTACAACAAGTGAAATATGGCATATTTCTCTCACAAACAAAATATCTCAAGCATATTCTAAAGAAATTTTTAATGGAAGACTACAAACCAGTATGTACTCCAATGATGACAAGATGTAGCCTCAACTCACATGATTAATCTCCCATAGTAAACCAACCAGAATACATGTCTTTGATTGGAAGTATGCTTTATCTAACATGTAATAGACCACATATCATGCATGCAGTTGGGATTGTTGGGCATTTCCAAGAAAATCCAAAGGAAACACATCTTCAGGGAGTTAAGAGAACATTCAAATATCTACAAGGAACCCAAGATTTTGTCTTATGGTATCCTAATGATGCAAACCTTACCCTTCATGCATACATAGATGCATACTAGGCTTGAAATGTTGATGATCGGAAAAGTACTAGTGGAGGTGCATTTTACTTAGGGCCCCTATTGGTATCTTGGTTCAACAAGAAACAAATTTCTATCACTTTATCTACATCAGAAGCATAATATGTGGCTACTGCATCTTGTTGCACACAACTTCTCTCGATGATGCAAAGATTACAAGACATTCAAATCGAATGTTATCCACCCATTTTCATTTTATGCGATAATACAAGTGCTATTAGCATTTTGAAATATCCTGTTATGCACTCCAAAACCAAGCACATTCCAATTAAGTACCATTTTTTAAGAGAAAAAGTTCTTGAACACAAGGTTAAATTAGAGTATGTTCCCTCCAAAGAACAGGTTGCTGATATATTTACTAAACCTCTTCCAAGAGAAGCATTTGAATATCTCAGACAAAAACTCGGAGTAGTCTCTACCTCATCTTGTTATTGATCATCTCTGCTCATACCTTCTTGCACATGTGATATCTCAAAATTTTTCTTTCTATATATGGGTTTCATGAAATATAGTCACGTATATACACGAGTTTCTATTCATATAGATGCGTATATATATATATATATATATATATATATATATATATATATATATCTTTGAACATAAAATTTGTGTCCAACTCAAGAACAATTTATGATATGCTTGTCATACATTTACTATTAATATGTTGATTACAATTTGTAGTTTTTATTTATCACTTGTTTTGAGCACTAGTAATTGGTTCAATATGTCATTTATGCTTGCTTGATGAATATTCTCTAATGCATGAATTAATTATCTGACATAGAACATGTAGCACAGGTTCAGGAGGAGCTTTAACATTGCTGCTAATGAAGCATTGTTGTCATTATGTTTAAGACTTTCCTGAAGATGTTCAAGTGGTTGATTGATGATGCATGTATGAAGGACTTTCTATGTTTACATGATGGTGATGTTGTTGCCATGGATGATACTTTATTTACCTTTTTTTATGTCATGATTATCTCTCACTGTTAAGGTCTTTTAGTTGGTTATAAATGCCATATTTTTCATTTGATGTAGAGCTCATGTGGAGACCTATGATTTAATTATTCATTGACGTTATGTAATCCCACTTGGTTGGGTGATTGATTCATATATGTAATCCCATGTTGGGAAGATGATGGTATGTAACCCCACTTTGTAGGGTGGTTTATGTAAAGTCATTTTCAGCTAAGTCATAAAGTCATGTACTTCATTATACTTATTTTAGAAGCTTCAACATGTGTTCAGGGGGAGAATTGGTCTGTCATTTTCCCTTGATGTCAAAGGGGGACACTACCTTGGTGTTTGAATTTGGTGACTGATATGTTTTTTAGGTATCTACAGGTTATGGTGACCAAACACCAACATGGTTTTCATCACGTCCAAAGGGGAATATTGTTGACATTATGATGTATGTGTTGTCCTTGATGGAAACCCACTTATAATAGAACAAGTATATGGTAACCAAATAAGTTCAAAGATCAATTAAGAGGTGATTGAGTGATGGAATAGAATAACAAAATGATGAGACAATGGTTTGTAGGTCAGACGAAAATTTTTTATGAAGGTGAATATTTGAACAAATATACGCAAGTCAGATGAGGCCAAGTCATGTACACACGCAGAGATGTTGAAGCAAAGTCATGTATATATTTGCGCATTATTGGTTCAAACATGAATATCTCTCAACCGTGAAGAGTTACGTGGCATGCCATATATCAACGGAAAAATTTCGACAAGTATAAACAATCAAAATAATTCTTGAACCATAATATAGTAATTTGGTAGGTCAAAATTCCCATGAAATATTTGGTTAGCCCCTGGTGCTGCTTGGGTTGACATCAATGACAACTGCTAATAAAAAATATCCCCGTTTGGCATTGATGGCAACAAAGTTACTCCTCCTACGATCATGACACCTCTTCCTACGACATTCTCTCCCCCTTTGACATCAATGGCAAAGGTTAACTCCCCCTGAAACACAAACATCGTAGGAACCAATAAAATTCCAGGAGATTCTTCAAATATGAACCTCCCAAGGCTCAATGAAACATCAATAGATTTGAACATTTAACAAATAATATGGAATAATACAAATTTTAGAACTTTGGACACATAGCCAGAGACTGTAGACTTGAAAATCCTACAGAAGAATCTTCAAAGCCACAGAATGAATGAACATGGAAGAAGAAAAAGACTGATAATTGTGCTCTCGCTCTCAAGGCTCAAAACAACAGAGATGTGTGGTATGTTGACAACGGTTTCTCAACGCATATGACTGGAGATAGAAGGAAATTTGTATCTTTGAAAGAGAAGAAGGATGGAACCGTATCCTTTGGAAATGATGGATCTTCAAATGTTATAGGATCAAGTACCGTCACTCTCAGAAGAAAAAATGTTATATCCAAGAATGTTCTATTAGTTGAAAACATGAATCACAATCTGCTTAGTGTTGGAAAAATGTGTGATCAAGGACACACAATGCTATTCAACTCCACAAAATGTGAAATCAGGAAAGGCAGGTATGGTAAAATTGTGGCTACAGCAAGTCGAGCTCCAAACAACATATATGTTCTAGATGAAGCAACTAAAGCATGTCTACTAGCTAAAGAAGATGAAAGTTGGTTATGGCACAAACGAATGGGTCACATAAACTTTGACAATCTTGTCAGGATAAGAAAAAAGGAAGCAGTACGAGAAATGTCGAAAATCTCAAAACCTTCCAACACACTATGTGAGGCATGTCGGCATGGCAAGTAGACAAAAGTCCAATTTAAAACAAAAGAACACTTTTCATCACATCCATTGGAATTGATACATACTGATCTATGTGGTCCTGTGAGAACAAAAGGCTTAGACGGAGAATTATATTTCATGTTAATGATAGATGACTATACCAGGATGACAGCCGTCAGTTTCCTAAAGAAAAAATCTAAAGCATTTGAGTGCTTTAAGATCTACAAGGAGTTGGTCGAAAATGAAACTGATTTGAAAATAAAGTGTCTAAGATCAGATAATGGCGGAGAATTCACTTCCAAATTATTTCAGCAATACTATGATGAAAATGGAATAAAAAAAAAATTGGTATCAGAGCTTGGTTCCTTCAATAGCAGTTTAACAGCTGGAAGGAGGTCATGGAGCATACCAAGAATGGTGTACCTCTATTCAATGAAAATAATTATACACTCTGGAAAGGAAGAATGGAGGTCTATCTCTTGGCACAAGGTTACGAAGTATGGAACACTGTTCAAAATGGATTTACATCAACCGCGTATGAACAAGGTAAGAAGAATTTGGTAAATGATGCAAAAGAAAATAATATTATTATCAGTGGACTTATTGAATCTGCTTATCATAAGGTGTTGGGCTGTAAAACTGCCAAAAATGTATGGGACAAGCTTGAGAATATATATGCAGGTGACTCAAATGTCAAAGAAGCAAAGCTTCAAATCTATAGAGAAAAATTTGAGCAACTCAGAATGAAAGAAGATTGCAACATTACTGCATACTTCCAATACGTTGATGAAATAACCAATACTCTGGAAGGATTGGGAGAGCCAGTTGACGAGAAGACTATTATACGGAAGATTCTTAGAACATTACCAAGGAGATTCAACCCAAAGGTATCGGTCTTAGAATACAGTGCAAATCTGGAAAAACTCAGCAAGGAAGAATTACATGGAGTTCTCATAGCATATGAAATGAGACTTGATGAAGAAAAGGGTACTTCAAATCTAGAAACTATGTTCATTGCATCTAAGAAAACCAATAAGGACAAACAACCTTCAATTGAAATGACATGCACCTGCAAGTGTGAAGAAAAGGGAGATGATGGAGAAGGTCTTTCAGATGAATAATATGCTTAATTTATGAGAAAAATAAAAAATTGTAAGGGAAAATTAAAAGGTAAACTTTCATTGATATGTTTCAGTTGTGGTGAGGTTGGGAATTTCGCAGCAAAATGTTCGAACAAAAGTTATGGCAACTCAAAAGGAAAGAAAAGATTTAAGAAATTCAACAAGCAAGGAAAAAAGAAAGGATCCAAAGGGAACTTTCTCTCTAAAGAACATAGCTCATCATCTGATGAAGAAAGTGACAACAAAGAAGAAGCCAATGAGAAAGTATTGTTTATGGCCAAGCACAGTAAACAAAAAGTATCAAACAATGAAGGAGAACGGTCGACCATAGAAGGATTTTCTAAGGAGGCAATCAAGCTTATAAAAGAGCTCAATGTTGAGAAGATATATTCCAATACTCTTGAAGAACAAGTTCAAGGTCTCAAAATTGAAGTTGAAGAACACAAATGTATTGAAGAGTCACTTCAAAATAATTTGGAAGAAATAAACCAAGAAAGGAAGCATTAGAAGCTGAAGTAGTCTTGCTGCGTAAGGAAGTGAAGAAGGGAAAAACTTTCCAAAACTATGCCAATAGTTCAAGGGTATTGGAAGAACTCATCAAAAATCAACGATCTTACAACACCGGAACTGGCCTCGGTTATAAAGAAGAAGAAGCAGGACCTTCTACAACAAAATACAATGAAACTATGAGATTTGACATACATGTAGACTTCATTGGAAAAGATTCGCAAGCACATCCTTGGAAGATGATTCCTCGACGAAGATTTCCATCCAGTTACCAACATATTTTTCATGGCTATTGTTATTCATGTGGAAAATTTGGTCATAAACCTATAGAATGTCACACATACCCTAGGAACTAATACAATTCAGTGAGCCTATTCCCATATTCTGTGACAATACTAGTGCCATTAGCATCTCCAAGAATCCTGTCATGCATTAAAAAAAAAAACACATTTCAATTAAATATCATTTTGTTAGAGAACAATTCACTGAAAATAATATCAAACTTGAGTATGTTTGTACAAAAGAACAAATTTATGATATATTCACTAAACCTTTACCTTGTGAAGCATTTGAATATCTTCATCAAAAGCTTGGGATTCTCCAAGTTCTCATTAGATTATAGGTCTGCAGGACGGTTGTGTGTCAGGGGGAGTGGAAGTGTGTACAGGTCCGCAGGATGGTTGTGTTTCAAGGGGAGTTACCCTTTGCCATTGATGTCAAAGGGGGAGAGAATTTTGTAGGAAGAGGTGTCATAATCGTAGGGGGAGTACTTGTGTTGCTATCAATGCCAAAGGGGGAGATTGCTGATCAGCGATTGTCATTGATGTCAACCCAACCAGCACCAAGGGCTAACCCAATATTGCATGGGAATTTTTACCTACCAAATTACTATATTATGGTTCAATAATGATTTTTATGGTTTCTACTTGTCTATATGTTTCCGTTGATATATGGCACACCATGTAATTCTTCACGGTTTGAGAGATATTCATGTTTGAAGTTTGTACCCCCAGTTAGTGGGCTAAAAACCCATGGGGTTGTGGCATGGGTCATTGAAAAGTCATAATTAATATTTTTTAAGCTCCTAAAATCCCTCCCACGTTCACTTGTTGAAGCCCCTCTCAACCTAAGAATTTATATAAATTGTGATCCTCATATCGTCCTCATGCAAGGGATTTCGCCATCTAAAATAGGTCATCATGGAATTTTCGCTCTAACTTTTTTTCTACGAAGGTTTAGAAGCTAAAATTTTTATGAGGCAGATCTGAAATCCTAAGGAAGCTTCTGTGAGAATTTTGGATCAAGTTCCACAATATTTTCGGAGATATGATCTGCGGAAGTCAGTGTTTTTACAGGCTCCTGAAATTCATCTCAAAGAAGTGACCTTGGGAAAATTGTCATAACTCTCTCTCTGAGTATCAGATTGGAATTCCATAAAATGAGGAAGATAGTGCACTAACTTTAGTTTTCACTCTATCAATTTTAGAGCCGAATAAATAAGAAGTTACACGTGGCATGTCGTACAAATTCTCTTTGCTGAAACAATCCATAATTAGGGAATTGTGAGAGATTGGGTATACCTCTCCCTTGAAGAATTGAAATTGGGTCAGACCTATGGCATTGGAAAGATGACTCAAAGGACTACTATAGGACCAAAAATCAAATATTGGAGATCTGAAATAGCATAGATACACCAGATTTAATATCAAGCTCCTAGAAGGCAAGAAAAAGCTAGATCATGTGTTGTCAAGGGCTAGAAAGGACCAGACTTTCTAGGGTAGAAAAGAAAAGCAAGGTGCAGTAGAGGGTAGCATGACACAAGTAGCAACCAAGGTGTGGAACAGCAGTAAGAATCTCATCACATGAAGTCTTCAAGTGGGCAGCATTGCATACAATCATTGTAAAGGTATCATTGTACTTAGTCGTTGTAAATACATTATTGTACAAATTGTACTAGTGTCTATCTGCCAAGAGTTGAAGAGGAAGTTTCGCATGGTGTAGGATCATCATTAGGTGGCTGTGTCAAAGTTGGGGTTATGATCTAGTGTATTTTCTTCTTCTACATCATTCTATATCATTGTAAAGTTGACCATTTTCCCTAGTACGAGAGTCCATTATTCTTTTGTTCTTCTATAGGGTGGTAGGGTGGTGCTAGGGTGAGTTGTAGCTCATTGGGTGTTGGGGCATCTATTCAGCTGACTACTGAAGAATATTGGGCGTTGGAGCATCCATACAGTGGGAGCTGGAGAAGAATGCTTTTCTATATTCTAGGAAGTTGGAGCTTTATTTTCAATTGGAGTTGAATATTAAAGAATTATTAGAAAAGCATCAGGTGGTTTTTGTCCCGGATTGGGTTTCCACCTTAAAAACTGTGTGCATTTGTGTTCCTTTTGTTTACTACTATCATTGTAAAAATACTGATAATAATTGAATATTAACTAATGCTCTAATTGAAAGGAATACTGATTCACCCCCCCTCTTAGTATTTCCAACATTTTCCATGGTATTAGCCCACAATAATGAGTGTAGTAACGAATATTTGATCTCATCCAATATTACCACTGACACTAGTGTGATTTTGGCCCATGGTATTGGCTAAGGCTCAAACTATATAAGGAGGTTAATATCAAAGTGCTAAAGTGTGAATGTGTAAGGGTTTTTTATGAATACTTCAATCTGAAGTGTATTCTCATATTATGGGATATAGTTGATAAGTTGATATGAAATAATTATGCACCTATAAATATAATTATGGATCGGGATCATGAGACCTGAAATGAATTTTCATTTTATGATATGCGCATGGATTGATTAGATCTATGATTTGATGCATGCTTTATATTTGATTATTATGATCTGGGTTTGTTTGAAGTTTTGAAGGGTTGCACAATTATAGGTAAAAATTTGTAGATATGGACGTAGGTTGGTATTGGTGAAAGCATGTATACACACAAATTTTCTTCATAAAAATAATGTACATAAAGGAGGGGTTTCCGTTGAATATATGTCTGATCAATATGATCAGTGTTATTTTTTTTGTCTGTCAATGATGTCTTCACGTTGATCTCGGTTTAGTATAAATATCTAAAGTTGAATTGATTGAATTCTGATTTTTTGGTGAATATCATTGTTGTAGCTAACTATATGGGGTTTCAAAGATCTGTAATCTAACATAATAATTCAATATGTATGTGAGAAGTTCTATGTTTTAATTCTAATTAACAGTTTTTAGAACTTGGTAGGTTGAGAGCTGTCACAGGTTTCTTCTCATAAAAATGTGTATACACATGACTTTCCTTAATTGAAGTAGTGTATATATATATTTTTATGGATGATCAGGGCTACAGTTGATTTAGTGTGTTGATGTAGTATTTTCGGTTTAGTTCTAGTTACAATGATATCACCATTCTGTTTGATTTGAGTTGGTGATTGCTTAAGTGACTATTTACTTCAGTGATTGATTGGTACAATGATTATTTTTAGTGATTGGTTTGGTGTAGTGATCAGTTTCAATTTTTTAAGTTGAGCCTAAATGATGTTAGTGGGTTTAGTATGAAAATTTGATGAAAAGTGGCCTACAACTTGTGATGTGATGAAGCAGGTGGATCAAGTATGAAAATTTATGAAACATGGTCCATATATGGTGGTGATGTGTTGGAGCCTTCAGTGGGGAAGTCAAAGCTCGTTGCCAGTAGTAGATGATGATCAAATCATGGGGTTGAAGCTCCCTTCCAAAGGGTGCTAGTAAACGAGATCAAGGGGATGAAGCTCCCTTCTAGTAGGAGCTGGAGAATGAGTGAAGGTTGTAGCCTTCAGTAGGTGGGTGCTTGCCTGTTGGTATGAGTCTACACCAATACAATAATATAAGAAGTTATTCATCATAATAATATTGAAGACTAAGCTGACAACAATGTTGGTTTTCTCCTACATTGGGTTTCCACTTTAGATATAGGTGTTCATCTGTGTTGCCTATGTGTGATGGTTTAATCTGTACTTACTACACATGTTTACTTCTTATTAAATGTCTGATGAATCAATGATGCAGTGGTATAAGTCATGTAATTGAAGATTAATTTTAATTAAAGTTTACTGGGTATACGCTAGTTTCCTTAAATAAATATTGAGTACATACGCTAGCTTTATTCATTCAAGTCACGTACAAAATTCAGAAAATAAAAGTAAAATTTTGTGTGAGCTTTAAAATGCATATTCACATCCCCCCCCCTCACCCCCTCTTAGTATTTTTCCCAACATATTATACCAATAATTTCACCGAAGATCAGGAATTTTTTCATCTAATAGAACAAGCTAAAGTTATAGACTGGTATCTTTGCCAGAGTTATACAAAAAATAAAATCTATGGCTATGAACTTCCTCCCTAAATATTGCTAGTGTTTGTTCCAATGAGAATTTTCTCTCTTGAATACATTAGAAATATGCTAAAAATGGATGAAATACATTTCGTGTCAAGCAAAAAGAATACCTAATTCAAATTGAAAGCACAGGTTCGACCTTACATTGTAAATACTAGAGCAGCAACAAAGGAAATAGAATAATTACTAAGGAAAATGAAGTTTAATTTAAGATTCACATGGTCTTATGATCCATTTGAGACAATTTCAAAAAAGAGAGTTGAGAAAAAAACCACTCCATATGCACATACACCTAGACGAGAGATAAAGTAGTATGCCAATCATGAGTAGTGGAAAAATAATACACTACAAAACATTGAAGAACAGATTGTCAGCCAAAATTATCTGCAAAATCCTATTCCAAAGGACAAGGAAACCAAAATAATAATGGAAATCATGTCTCCCACAAACTCAGAGTATCAATATTTCCACATTTTCAAGAGAATAAAGAAGACAGACCCTAAGGAAAAATTTATTATTGACATTAAAGATGATACACATACCACCAATCAATAAGAATCGTTAGAGGAGAAGGAGACACAAAAGAAAACTACAGTTGTTCTGATAGGTTTACGAGTCACCCCTTTCTCAAATGTTGAATATTTAACACAGTCACTTGAATCTTTTACATCTCATATGGGAACACAACAAAATATTTTTGTAAGATAAAATGTAATCAAGAATAAGAATGAAGCTTTGAATGCTACAATATATTCAAAGTTTTGGAAATAAATTGCTACTACTCAACATAGGTTTGTATCCACATTTAACACAGAAAAGGGATAGTTTCAATTAGCTTTCCTAGAACCTACAGTTCCAATCCTTAGAAGTGCAGAAGACTACAAAGCTTCCATATTTTCTATTGATACTAAAAAGGATCATACAAATGATCAAATCAATTTGAATATGCAAACAAGTGATATAATTTATTCAACATTGTCCAGTTTAACTATGGTTGCCTCAAAGTTACAAGCCTCTCTAAATAATATGCATTCACAACTGAATATAGAACAAATCTATTCTATGGTGAAATAAATTAGAACCAAAGCATTGAAATATCTCATAATCAAAGTAGGATATGATTCTAGTAATGTTAAAGCAGTCGAGGAGATGATCAAAAATAAAAATGAATATATTAAATATCTCAGAAAAAACTCAAACCCCAAACCATAGAGTGTCCTCAAGCCAAATATGTAACCAATATGGAGATATAGAAAGAAAATATATTCAAGATAATAGTTGAACAGAATGTTCAGACTCAAAAAACGGAAACAGATAAGGAGGCACGATTAGCGGAAAAAGGAATAGTTTGTATCAATAGGTGCATCAACACAGTATCAAGTACAACAAACAAAAAAAGCATCCACTTTAGATTATTCTGAAAATCTAGTCCAATATCTGGGATATTTGTCATTGACTAACAAAGAAAATGAGAAACTATTAACATCATTGAAAATAATGGAGGAAAATAAAATCAAATATGACAATTCATATTTGATAGAAGTACCGAAATTTTCAAATTGACTCAACAAATTGAAAATATGAGAATCAGTCTTGTACAACACTAATATTAGCAGAAGCTAAACAAAGTATATGGAAAAACATTAATTCCAATGTTATAGACTTGTGGCCATATTTTTAGATCATATTTGAGCAGGAAGAATTAGTACAAAATTTCAAAAAAATAGCTGAGAAAAAATAAGTCAAGATTGAACACAGAACAACAAAAGCACACAAAATAATGAAGATTATGAACTCTAAAACTAAATATGAGCTCGAAGAACTCTAGAATCAACACATGCACAATCATGGAAGTAAAGAGAGTTCCGAATAAAAATAAACTTATGATACAACTAGAGAATAAATGCAAAGAATTCGAATTACAGGTGAAAATATTTAATAGAAAATTTAATACATTACAGGAGAAAGGACTTCCAACTTTAAAATACTCTAATGGAAAATTTATCCCATTAGAGAACTAACAAGAATGGTTATGTAATATAGCTGCATATACTTCCATATTTACCAAAGTAACATGAAGAATAAGTGGAGGAACTTTCTTGGAAGGCCTACAATATGATGTCCATATTCAAGATGAAGTCCATCATCTATTCCTTAATAAGCCAAATTTTCAAACATACACAGAATTAGATGAAATATTACGAATTATGGTGAATTTCTCTATCACAAGTGAAGAAAGATGGGATAGAATTTTGGAGCTTGTTGAGTGAAATCAAACAAATATACTACGGTTTTGGAGCAGAAAAACAAAAGAAGTAGAAATGTAGCTACCATTAGCAGAAACATTCCTTAAAGTGTGAACAAAACATATGAAATAGTCCAACATTCCTATTATTTTGTTTTATTTTGAAATATCTGTATCTTTGACAGATTTGTAAATACATTTTTTTTTTTAATTCCAAATAGAGTGTGAGAGAAGACTCTATAAATTTTTTGTAAAAGGACTTAGAAAGGGTTGGATTATGTAAAGGAGATGATCTTTATTTTGAATGCAAGATATACCTTGAAGTAATCAATTGAGAAATACAAACACAATATTGTTTCAAGATTCTTGTGTCAGATAAATGGTGATGATTTTCTCTTTGAAAAATTGTCTTTCCTTCTAGTCTTCACATGGATACTCTTTCCTGATTATTACTAAGAAGATGATGAACATAATTTACTCTAAGTACTCTTCTCAGGCTTGTTAAGTAAATCTAATTTTTTTCCCTCTAATTTTATATATAGAATTCATCTTTGTATGATCTATATCTAATTGATCCTCACTCTTATTCATCTCATACATACCACAATATTTCTGTAAGATTCAGGAGTTTGGCTACCTCGGCCTATTTCAACTACTCTGTTTATTTTTAATTTATTAAAAAATATTTTATGACTCCATGCACAATGACCTTTTCCTAAATCTTACAACCACAACAATTTTAAAACCTATCTTAAAATTTAATATCTAGCCTAAAATATTAAAAGAAGAAATCAAATCATACAGAGAGAGCCCTCTCTAAATCTGGAAGGGATAGATCCCAACTTTAAAGTGGTTTGTGGTTACCTTTACAGTTTATTTTTTAGCTTAGGGAAAATACAAAGTGCGAACATTTTGGCAATCAAACTGGGGAACTTCAAAAACGAAATATTACCCTAGTAAATATTGATTTCAAAGTCTTAAAACTATTTCCTGTGGTGAAGTATAATTTATTAGGATGATTTTTTCACCCAAAATTTGTATATATACCTAGCTATAAATAATTTCTTTGAAGATTTGGCTTCTAGAAAGTTATACACCAGATCCCACTTAAATCCTTATCCTCCTAAAGTTGTATGTAATCCTGAGAGAATGATTAGAAAAAGGAGCTTTGCAGAAAGTCAAGCAAGCAATAATCCTTTGTCAAGAACTAATTCACTTCCAGAAAAGGATATTTTGGTTGAGGATATTGATTTTGACTTACCCTTTGAACATAGTCTTTTCAAAAACAAATCAGAAATATTTGTCCCTAAAAAAGTTGTAGATGAGATGAAATTGAGACCATGTATCTCAGTATAAAATCTGGTGATTTCACAATATGATAAGGAAATATTAAAATAGTTTGAGAAGTTTGAGGATTTGGTAGCTAAATTAAATAAAACTACTAAAGACTCAGTCATAAATCTACCCTCTAGTGTTACTTCTCCTACTCCATCATTCACCTTTCCTTTAATTCCTCCTTTTTCTATTGTTCCTATTACATTGGTGCTTCATACTCCTTCTACACTAGCTCAAGGGATCACAACTCCACCACCTTTTCTACCCCCACCATCAGACTCAACTGTAATTTCATTTCCCCCTCATATTCCAATTATGGCAGCCAAATATGCTCCTTTAGTTTTGTAACAACTACTAAATTCTATGCCACATAATTATGCACAACATATACCCCAATTCGATGGCACTGGGCCCATTACAACCCATCACATTGATAAGATCAATGATTTTTTAGAACTAGAAGAGGTTGATGATGATAATGTTCAATTAAGGTTTTTTGCTCAAACTTTGGCAGGTGAAGTGAGAAAATGGTATAGGGGATTGATAGTAGGCAATATTTCTAATTCATAAAAATTTCATCAAGTTTTCCTTTCTCATTGGGAGGTAAAAAAGAATCCACTTCAAATTCTTGCAGAGTATGAATGTTTAAAAAGAGCCCAATGGGAATCTATTCAAGACTATTAAGATATTTAATAATCTTTACAATGCTATTACAAGAGAACTACAAACTCCTCTTGGGTTGGCCTTACTTCAATATCTAGACAGTTTTGATGCAGATATGACATATCAGTTGGGAGAAATAAATCCAACTACCTTAGAGGATATGCAAATAAATTTTGTTAGTGTAGAGGCAAATCTACTGGATAAGAAAGAAAAGTTAAGGGCTAAGAAATGAGTGACTACTAAAGAATATCCATCTTTGTCATCAGATGTAAAATTTGACACTCTAGTTAAATATATGGAGATTATGACGGAGAGGATGAAATTGATAGATAGGACTGCACCAAGAGAGCCACAAGGAGGTCCACAGATCATAAATCCAAATTTTAGGAGGAGGTAACCCCAAATCAAGCAAAGAGCCCCAGAAACCCAACATATCAACAACAAGTTAGGGCACCTTTTAAAGAAAATTATGCCGAAGAAGAACATGAGACAATGGAAGAACAATAATAAAATTAGATGAATATTATTGGTAATGGGGAAAAAATGATATATTATTAAAAATAAGGAGAAAGACCTATTTTTTTTTGTCACAACCAGAATTCATTCCTACAGAATTTGAAGATTAGAAAAAAGGTTATCAAAATGCCATTATGGAAGTGCATAAACAATATAATCTCATAAATAGAAAAACTACAACAAATCCTGCGAAGAAGATCCAAACAGACACTCCTTATACAAGTCAAGAAAAGGTTGATCCTCCAGAGGAAGTCCCTCAAAGGCAACATACAAATGTGAAAGAGGTAGAAAAAGCTCAACCATCTTTTAATCTTGAAAATGAGTTCTCCAAGGTGAAAATTTCCGTTTGACTAAACGAATTAATAAAAAAGGTTGTATATATAAATAAAATTATAAAGGAACTAAAGATAAAAGAAGTAAAAAATAATGTAAATATATGTGATGACCAGCCTGGATTTCTGTTTGGGCCAGAAGTTGACATAATTTTACAAGATGGTAATGCATCTACATTTTATGTTAGTCTTAACATACATCATTTCATTTTGCACAATGCCATGTTTGATTCAGTAGCTTCACATAATCTCATGCCAAAGGTGATTATGGAAAAACTTGGATTATATATAACCAGACCATATAAATACATTTTCTCTTTTGATTCAAGCATGGTGAGATTTTTAGGTTTAATCAAGGACTTCTGTGTGACCCTTTCTGAAATCCTAGTAAAACGTATAGTAATGGATGTTTTTGTGGCCGATATACCTCCAAAATATGGAATGCTCTTAGCAAGGTCTTGGGAAGAAAATCTACAAGGCACATTGCAAATGGATATTAAATATGCAACCATTCTTGTTTTTGGACAAAAAAGGAGATTGTATAGGGAGACTCTTATGAAATACACAGTAAGAAGCCAAGACAAGCATAATAATTATCCAATCTATTATGTACACTGAGATATTGATTCCTTCATTTTACATTATGAAATATGTTTAGATGAAGAAATTTAAGATATGGAGAACAAATCAGACAAGGAAAGGGATGTAAATTCAAAGGCTAAACCATAAATTGAAAATGATGAAGATGGTTTATGGGATATGGACATTGATGGGGAAGTAAGTAAGGAAGGAACATGAGCTAGTATATGGATTTCAAACGCAAATACAGGTAAATCACAAAATAATTCCTATAAGCTTGCTTTTCAATGTACAAATAATGTAGTTGAGTATGAGGCATTAATATTGGGGCTAAAATTATTGAAGATATTAGGAGCTAAAATAATTTTTGTCCATGGAGATTTAGAACTCATTATAAGAAAATGAAAGGTGAATATTCAGCTAAACATATCAGGATGAGGGAATACATGAATGATGTTTCGGATTTTCTACATTTTTTTCCAGAATATTAGTCATCTTTGATCCCCAAAGATCAGAATGTGTTTGTTGATGCATTGGAAACTTCAACAAGTACATGTAAGATGCTTTTCTTATTCAACATAAATCTTGAAATTGAGGTAAAACATAGGACTGCTATCCTTGATAAAATTCGATATTGGCAAGTGTTTGAAAATGACAAATAATTAGATAATTTGTAATTAAAGGAAGAGTTTGAAAATATCCATATTGATGAGGCGAGTAGTCTTGACGATGGTGGAGGAGAAACTTAGATAAATCAGAACAATGGAAATTCTAATAAGCATGAAACGGGTCTTCAAATTATACAGTTAAAGGATAATGCCATTACCAGAGGTTTCGTTCTGTTAAAGGAGTAGTTTTATTTTAATGATTTTTCTCACAAGCCCAAAATAGAGCCTAGTGGATATGAAGTTGATGACTGTAATATAGGAACTATATAAAAACCAAATATTATAAAAATTTCTAGGTCTTTACCTCCAGAAGAAAAACAAAAATCCATAGTGTTTCTAAAATAGTATTCTGATGTTTTTGCATGGGGATATGAGGATCTAAAGGTCTATGATAAAGATATTATTCAACATACTATTCCTGTTAGAGAAGAACATACTCCTTTCAAGAAAAAAAAAAAAGCAGAGTAAATCTTGTTTTATTTCCCTTAATTGAGAAAGAGATGAAAAATATTTTTGATGCTAAAATTATTGTGCCTATGAGATTTTCTAAATGGCTATCCAATCTAGTACCATTAAGGAAGAAAACTGGAGAAATAAGGTTATGTGTAGACTTGCGAGACCTTAACATAGTTTCCCCCAAATACAACTACCCATTGCCAAATATGGACCATATTTTGCAAGGATTATTTGGTTCCAACATAATTTCATTTCTTGATGGCTTCTTAGGATACAACCAGGTTTTAGTGCATCTAGATGATCAATAAAACACAACCTTCACAACACCATGGGGAATATTTATGTGTGTGAAGATGCATTTTGGACTTATGAATGTAGGGGAAACATTTCAGATAGAAAAGGACATTGCTTTTGCAAATTAGAAGGATAGGTTCATTGTATTTTACCTTGATGATATAGTGGTATTTTCTAAGTTTATTGAAGATCATCTGCAACACTTTTTTTTTTTTTTTGAAAATCGCAAAAAATATTGCATTTTGTTGAATCCAAAAAAGTCTCTATTTGGGCTTGAAGAAGGTAAACTACTAGGTCATATTTTTTCCAAAGATGGCATCTGAATTGACTCAAGTATAATTGAAGCTATAAAAAAGGTTGACGTCCCAAGAAACAAAAAGGAAGTGCAATCCTTCCTTGGCAGAATTAAAATTTTCTAAGAATGTTTATTCCGAATTCGGCTGAAATTTTGAGAGCTATTACTAATATGTTGTGAAATGATGGTGAAATAAAATGGAATTCCAAATAAAAATATCATTTAGTGAGGTAAATTCAAACTTGACACATGCTCCTCTTTTAGCCAGTCCTGATTACACCAAGGACTTTCTTATTTTCTCTTTTGCTTCAAAGAACACTATTGCAGCAGTGTTGATGCTAAAAAATAAGGAGGGAGATGAGAAAACCATATCCTTTTTCAGTAGGGGATTAATATATGATGCTTTGAAATATAATATTTCGAAAAGCAAGAATTTTCCTTGGTAAAAGCCTTGAAATAATTTAGAGTGTATATACTGCATTCTCATATAATTTCTTTTGTCCCCAATGTAGTAGTAAAAGACATTCTTACTCAAAATGATCCAGAAGGAAAGAGAGGAAAGTGGATAGATGTAATTTTATAACATGATATTGATATTATGCCTACAAATATTATTAAGGGTCAGGTATTTCCCATTAGTGACAAAATAAAATTTCCATGCATTAGAAATAAATTTTATTGTTGCTCTAGATGGTGAAGAATAATCTATCGAATAGGTATCCATAGGTTTTGTTACTTCCCCCTTGTATACATAATTTTTTTATGTTCTATAGAAATTACAAGCTCCACCAAGTATGAACAAGACTAAAGAAATATTTCTTAAATTAAAGGCTGTAACATTCTACATTTTGGTTTGATTTTTATTTTGGAAGAATGTTGGAGGAATTTTATTGAATTTTTTATTAGAATATGAAGCTGATAAGATGATGGAAGAATTTCATAAAGGTGACTGTGGAGAGCATCTTTTCTGGAATACTACAATAAATAAAATCTTGAGACCTATTTTTTACTAGCCTACTCTCTTTTGGATGTACACAAAAGGGTTTCCACTTGTCATCAATGCCACATTTTTTAAGAAAAGAAGAAACTCTTACCCTTACCTTTAAATCCTATTTCAATTGAATTACATTTCCAGCAGTGCAGTTTGGATTTTATTGGATAGATTCATCCTATTTATTCAGCCCAACACAAGTGGATTCTCACAACCGTAGATTACTTAAACAAGTATATAGAAGCAATTGCAACTAGGCAAGACAAAAACTCAGTGATTATTCAATTCATGGAAGGTAATATTATGTATAGATTGAGCTTTCCTCACAAAATCATGTCTGCTAATGTTTCTTCTTTTACATCTAAAAGGACGGTAGTTTTCTACAATAAGTATCTTATAGTTCTAGGAAATTATACTTCCTATTATCCTCAAGTAAATGGGATGGCATAAAGGTTTCTAACAAGAGTTTGGTAAATATAATAAAGAATTTGTTATAGGAGAATAATAAGTATTGGCACAAAAAGTTGATAAATTCTCTGTGGGATGACAGGGTAAGCACTAAGAAATCAATTGGAATGTCACCTTTATAATAATTTTATGGAGTTGATGTAGTTTTCCCTACCTCCCTAGGAATCCCAGTATTGAAATTATTGCAGGAATTAGAAGTTGAATCAAATTATGTGCAAAGAAGGATAAATCAAATGGCACATTTGCAACAGACCAGAGAATAATTTTACATCAACACACAAAAAATTTAGGAAAAAATCAAAAGGATTCATGATAGGAGGGTGAAAGTAGATGATTTTTAGCTCAATAACCTTGTTTTAAAATGGGATGCCAGAAATAAGGAAAAAGGAAAGTGCGTAAGGTTTGGAAATTTATGGAAATGGCTTTACAAGAACAAATATTTCTTGGGAACCAATGCATTTTTGTTGAAGGATATAATAGGGGAATTACTTGTCGGAGGGCCTGTAAATGGCATGTTTCTCCAACATTATTTTTCTTAAAGTGCAGGTAATCTCAAAGCATCACCGTGCATACCATTTAATTTACAGATATTGTAGGTGTGGTTGGATTCCATTAGAAATTGAAGCTCGGAGTGAAGGACCTAAGTTTCAAATGACTTGCTACCATATGTAATGATTTTTTTGTCAATAAGGTCAGTTCACTTAATTGAAGGTCAAATAAATGCACAATGGAGAAGGCTACCAGTCTACGGTGTTCTTGGCACCTCACAGGGAGGATGCCATCCCCATTGGAGCCACTTTTAAGGTCCTATAAATATAGTGATCAAGGTATGATTATTTAGTCATTTATTCCAGTGGGATGTTTCTAAATATTTTTTCATTTATTATTTGTTTTGTTCTAAAAGGAAAGAATAGAAACAAGAAAAAATAATAAAAAATAAAAAATAGAAAAAGAAAAATTGAAAGAAAAATAAAAAATAAATGGGAATGAAAAGAAAAAAAATACATTAAAAAATAAAACCCCCAAATATGCATGCTTGTTCAGATGCCTCCAAAATAAAACCACCATCTAATGATGTTTCTGCCTGTTTTCTCCCGCTCCATCCTCGCCACACCACCCGTCACCCATCCCATCATCCACGTCACTCTTCCTCCATGTCATATAACCGTTACCTTTCAAATATCTTGCCAATACTCATATAGATGTTGGCCATTAAATTTTCCTCGCCAACGTATGAATTTTTAGTTAATGCTACACTTCAAAATGGTAACAATTATGTTAATCACAATCAATTCCTGTTTTAAAACCCCATATAAAACCTGCAGTATCTCTTTTTCTAGTTGTTTGGTTCAAACAGGTTCATATCGAAGATTTCCAAGTTTGCAAGGGCCATCTGATAAGCTTTACCCTTTTTCAATTGATCAAAGTATGACCTGGTAACACTATTCTCTTCAGGTTTCCATTCAAAATAAATATGTATTCACATTAAGGAAAGGGAGATAACGATGACGAGAATCCTATGTCACCTCCTGTCCTTAATTTTTATAGGTTTGCTTTGGTCGACACCCGGTATAAGATAGAAGAAACGCAATGCGAATTTGACTTATATGAGCTTTGAAATTGGGAAAATCAGAAGTTCTTAGTTAACAATGATAATATAAGCATTTTTAAATCAGGTTTTCCTCAGTTTACTTTTCGCCAGACTCATATCTTTCTAGATTTCATTACATGGTGTCATCTTAGATATCTCCCCAGCCAGAAAGTGGTAGTTTCTCACAACAATAAAATCCTATTCTTAGTTACCCCAGAAGTTATTTTCAAGTCCTTTAGATCAATTATCAAACTTCTTTACACCCATTTTCCATAGATGCACTCATGGAAATATAAGAAAATCTTACTTTATCCCAGCGAGCCCATTTTTTTTAATGCTTCCTACTTGAGAATTCCAAATTTCCTAGAACTAATCCCCCATAATTTGCTTCTATTTTCCTTGAGATGTCAAGGCAAGTTATTTCCATAGTGACTTTCCTATTAGGTTATCACATAGACCAATGAGTAGATGAGGTAGTGTTAGGATTTTTATCATTATTTTTAGGTGGTCAGAAGCCTTTGGTTCTTTTCAATTATAGTCAGTACTTATCATATGTTATTCATGAGAAATTCTTGAAATTTAAATATGAAGGTGCATTCAAACACCATTCAGTCCTAGTGTATTTTATGTTATTCTATCAAATTTACATGTTCAAGTTCCAGCTATAGAATATGGATGAATATGGAAGTAAACCATCTGTAATTCACTCAACTTATTTAGTCAGAATGAATTTAGAAGATTATTCATTCAACAATTTTGTGGATCGATTTTTACACACATCCTTGTGTCGTATCAACACTCAACAAATATATTATACCAAGAATTTCACCAGGTATCAAGAATTTTTTACATCTTACAGAGCATGCTTAAGTTGGAGACTGGCATCTTTACCAGAATTATACAAATATTTGGATCTATGGGTGTGACCTTCCTCCCTATAAAATTTCGGTGTTTGTGCAAGTGAGAATTTTTTCTCTTGAATACATTAGACATATTTTAAATATGGATGATTACATTTTGTGTCAAGAAAAAATAAGGCACAACTAAAATTGAAAGCAAAACTTGGCCCTTACATTGTAAATTTCAAAGAAACAACAAAGGAAATAAAAGATTACAAAGGAAAATGAAAATAAATTTAAGCTTCACATGGCCTTCTGATCCATTTGGGATAATTTCAAAAGAGAGAGTTGCGTATAAAACCACTTCATATGCACATACACCTAGACCAGAGATAGAGCAATATGCCAATCAAGAGTAGTGGATAGATTATACACTATAGGAGGCCGAAGAACAAATTGTCGGTCAAACTTACATGCAAACTCCTATTTCAAAGGAAAAAGAAAAAGAAAAAGTAAGCGAAATAATGTCTCCCATAGACTGAGAGTCTCAATATTTTCATGTTTTCAAGATAAGAAAGAAGACAAATCCTAAGGAAAAAATTATTATTGACATTAAATATGATACAAAAACCACCAATCAAGAAGAACCATCAGAGGATAAAGTAACACAAAAGCAAACTATATTTGTTTTAACAGGTTTACTAGTCACCCCTTTCTCAAATGTTGAAGACTTAACAGAGTCACCTGTATCTTCTACATATCAGATGAGAACACAAAAAAATACTTTTGCAAGATACAAGGAAATAAAGAAGAAGAATGAAGCTTTTAAAGCTACAACATATTTAGATTTTTGGAAACAAATTGCTACTACTCAACATAGGTTATTGTCTGCATTTGACACAAAAAAGGGATGATTTCAATTAGGTTTCCTAGAACCCATAGTTCCAGTCCCTAGAAGTGCATAATACTACAAAGGTTAAAAAAATTCTATTGATACTAAAAAATTTCATGTAATTGATCAAATTGATTTTCATAAGCAAGCAGGTGAGATGATTTATTAAATACTGAACAGTTTAGGTATGGCTGCCTCAAAGTTACAAGCCTCTCTAAATAATATGAATTCACAACTAAAGATAGAAAAAATGTCTTCTCTGGCCAAGGACAGTAGAGCCAAAGATTTGGAAGATTTAATAATCAAAATAGGATATGATATTGGTAATGCTAAAGCAGCGAAGGATATGATCAACAATAAAAATGAAAACATTGAAGCCCTTAGGAAACAACTCAAAATCCAAACCAGAGAGCATCCTCGAGAGAAATAAGTAACCAATATGGATATAGAGAAAGAATATATGTTCAAGATAATAGTTTAAAATAATGTTCAGATTCAGAAAATGGAAACAAACATGGAGGAATTATTAAAAGAAAAGGAACATTTGGTAGCAATAAGTACATCAACACATCAAGAGGTACAACAAACAACATAAGCATCCACTTCAGATTCTTCTAAAAAGCTAGTCCAAGATTTGGGAGATTTTTCATTGAATAAGAAATAAAATGAGAAACTATTAGCATCATTGAAAATAATGGAGGAAAAACAAAATCAAATATGAAAATGGATATTTGATGGAAGTGAAAAAATATTTCAAATTGACTCAACAAATTGAAAAATATGAGAATAATTCTTTTACAACACAAATGTTGGAAGAAACTAAAAAAAGTATATGGAAGAACATTAATGCCAATATTAGAGACTCGTGGCCATATTTTCAGATCATATTTAAGGAGGAATAATTAGTAAAAAGGGTACAAACAAAAGTTAAGGAAACAAAAGTCGAGATTGAACACATTCTAGAAGAAGCACAAAGAATAATGAAGATGTTGAACTCTAAAAATTAAGATGAACTTGAAGATTTCTAGGTTCAAGATAGGACATGCAAAGTTATGGAAGTAAAGAGAGTTTTGACTAAAAGGAACCTTATGATACAGCTAGATAATAAATGCAAGGAATTGGAATTATAGGTAAACATATTTAACATAAAATTTAATACATTAAAGGAGAAAATACTTCCAACTTTAAAAGCCTCTAATGGAAAATTGATCCCATTAGAGAACTACTAGGAAAGGTTATGTGTTATAGCTGCAGATACTTCCAAATTTACCAAAGTAAAAGGAGAAATAAGTGAGGGAATTTTATTGGAAGGCCTGCAATATGATCTCTGTATTTAGCATGAAGTCCATCATGTATTCCTTAATAAGCCAAATTTTGAAACATACACAGAAGTAGATGAAAGATAAGTATGTGGAATTTATCTATCCCAAGTGAAGAAAGATGGGATAAAAGTTTGGAGCTTGTTGAGTGAAATAAAATAGAAATCCTAGAACGTTGGAGAAAACAAACAAAAGAAGTAGAAATGTAGCTACAACAATCAAAAAAATTCCTCAAAGTGTGAACATAACATCTGCAAAAGTCCAACGTTCCTATTATTTTGTTCTATTTTGAAATATTTGTATCTTTGAAAAATTTGTAAATAATTTTATTTTGAAGTCTAAATTGAGTGTGGGAGAAGACTTTATAAATATTTTGTAAAAAGACTTAGAAATGGTTGGATTATGTAAAGGAGAGGATATTTCTTTCGAATGTAAGTTGTGTACTTTATCTTCATGTAATCAATTTAGAAATAGAGAAGAATTATTTTTTCACGATTCTTGTGTCAGATAAATGGTGATGTTTTTCTGTTTGTAAAATTGTATTTCCTTCTAGTTTTCACATGGATACTCTTTCTTGAATGTTAGCAATAATATGATGAACATAATTTACTCTAAGTACTCTACTAAGGCTTGTTAGGTAAATCTAAATGTTTTCCCTTTGAGATTATATAAAAATATCATCTTTGTATTTTATATATCTAATTAATCCCCACTCTTATTCATCTCATACATACCACAATAATTATGTAAGATTCAGTATTTCGGCTACCTCACACTGTTTCATATGCTCTATTTATTTTTAATTCATTACTAAATATTTAATGAATCCATGCCCAACAACATTTTCGTACATCTTACAACCACAAAAATTTTAAAACATACCTTAAACTTTAATATCTAGCCTAAAATCTTGAAAGAAGACATTAAATCATAGAAAGAGAGCCCTCTCTGAAGGTGGAAGGGATACATCCCAGCTTTAAAGTGGTTTGTGGTTACCTATGCAGTTTATTTTTTAGTCGAGAAAAACTACAGAGTGCTAACATTGTCTACTGCCACTAGAGTTAAAATATTTATGATTAAAGTCATTTTAACAACAAGAGAAAAGTTTCATTAAAGTTAATACCTTTCTTTTATGTAAACCCCTTCACCACAAGTCTAGCCTTATAACTTTTTTACCCACATCTTATTCCTTCAACCTATAAAACCATTTATTTTTCAATGTTGTTTTACCTGAAGGAAACTTGACGAAGTCCCATGTTTGGTTATGCATCAAGGAGCCCATCTCTTTTTTCCATGGATTCCTCCCACTTCTTCTTGGTTTTTCCCTGCATTGCTTCTTCATATCTTTGTAGTTCACCAGAATCATTGAACAATACATAATATAATGAAGGGGAGTATCGTTCAAGGGGTTCTACTTATTCTTGTAGATCTTCTAGCACCACTTTCAAGTGTTTTAGGTGCCTGTTTCTATTTTGGTTGTTTTTGTCATTCTTTTGCTGATAATTATGATTTTCAAGAAAATTTAGTTTTTCTATGATCTCATCAAACACAATATATTCTTTGTTTTCCTTTTCCCATTTCTTTCCGTGCATATGATCCGTATACAAGACCTTTTCATTGAATATGACATCTCTACTCCTAATTATTTTGTGATTTTCATAATAATATAAGTGATAGCCAAAATAATTAACACCATTTCCAATAAAGGTACATTTCTTTGATATTTCCTCAAGATTCATTCTATTTTATTTATTAATGTGGACAAATGATTCACAACTGAAAGTCTTTAAAAATGAGTATTTTACATTTTTACCTGGCCATGCCTCCTCACGAATACCACCATCCAAGGAACTTGAAGGCCCTATGTTTATTAGATAAACAAAAATCTGTACATCATATGCCCAAAATTGTAAGGGAAATCCCGCATGCAATCTCATGCACGTTACACACTCCATGATTTTCGTGTTCATCCTTTCCGACACACCATTTTCCTGTGGTATTCTCAAAACTGTCTTCTCTCTATTAATTCCATGCTTTAAACAATAGTTATCAAAGTATTTTATGCGATATTCACCTCAATTGTCTCATCTGAGACAATTCAACTTCGTTCTTGTGTCATTATCAACCAAATCTTTCCATTTCTTGAAAGTATCAAATACTTCAGATTTATTCTGAATAAAATAAATATAGGTTTTCATAGTTGCAACATCAATAAAAGTAAAATAATAATGAGATCCATTGAGAGATGATACTTGAGCACGTCCCCATACATCTATATGAAGAAGCTCTAATTTCTCTCTCTTATATTCCTTCCCAACAGTAAGAAATCTAACGCTCTTCTTTTTTAGATAAACGCAATTTTCATAGAAATCAAAACCAACATGCTTCGAAACCTAACAACAAATTTCTTGAGTGAAGAATATGCATCCCATTCTCACTCATGTTCTTAATCCTATAATTCCAAAGTGTTGTATATTCTTCTATCGATGTTAAAGCATTAACAGAATCAGAAATACTATTTCATCAATACAACATACCAAAATTTTCTCCTTTCACTATTACTAGGGCTCCTTTAGTGACCTTCCAGGTTTTGTCTGTAAAAATAGCTACATAGAATTCACCTCCCAATTGCCCTGTTTAAATTATATTTTCCTTTAGATACGAAACATGCCTTACCTCCATTAATATAATTTTGTTTCCATTATGTTTCTTTATAAAAACCTTATCCATTCCAACGATTTTATAGGGTTTATCATCACCGAAATAAACTTGTCCAAAATATACTTGAACATAGTCATGAAAATGTTTCTTATCACATGTGGCATGGAATGATGCCCCTAAATATACCACCCAAACATCAATAATATTCTCTAATGAAATAATTAAATCCTCTTACAACATACATTCGCTTCATGATTGTTCTCTTGTTGTCCATCTCCTTCTTTTCCATTGCAAGATTTGCAGTCTTTCTTTAGGTACACTTTCTTCTCACATTTACAGCATACTATCCCCATTATGGACTTGGATCTACATTTCCCTTACTTACTATGATTTCCTAGACTCTTTATTCTATCTAATTTTCTTCCTATAGTCATTGTCGTCAAATATTTTCCTGTTGTCTCACCTAAGATTTTCCTTCGCATTTCCTCGCTAAGGATAGAACCAACAACATCATAAAATTTTAAAGTACTAGATCCAAAGACATAGTTACTAATATCCATGAGTAATCCATTTTGAAACATTCTCGAAATGAGAACATAAACATTAGAGAGCTAAATTAATCATTAAAATTCACACCTACAGAACTTAACTGATTGGAAACCGTGTTAAATTTATTTAAATGATTAGAAACAAATCCACCTTCTGCAATATTCATATTAAATATATGTTTCATAAGAAATACCTTATTTGAGGCTGATTATTTTTCATATATTTTGGCCAATGCCGTCATTAAAACTTTAGTTTTTGTTTCCTTTCAAATGTTAAATTACACTGACACTGCCAGACAAAACCATTGTTCCTAGTGCCCTTCTGTCGAGAAAATCCCATTCTTCATCTGTCATACTCATCGGCTTCTTTAGTTTTCCACTCCATGGTAGGTACAAATATTTTGATACAGGTAATCTAACATCTGCATCTTCCACAACTAGTAGTTTTGGCAATTAAATTTCTCGACCCTAAACCTACCATCTTCCACAATTTCTCCCACTCGAACCATGAACCCTTCTCTCCTATGAATTTATTAGCCAAATACACCTTCAAATATGATACCAATTGTTAGAAATTAATTAACAAAGTAACGAAACACATAAAAATATTATGGAAACACAGACACATAAATGCATAAAATAATAGAGACACATATGTATGTGGTTACCCCAATTTGGGCTACATCCATAGAGAAACATCCAGTCCTCCCTTTTATATTATCCAATAAAATGAAGAGATACAACCTACAACAGATTCACTATAATTCGCTCTCACACAATATCCTCTCCTTTTTTTTTCCTCAGAATAAAATAGACAACTGCAATACAATTCCCTCATATAAACTGAGGGTTGACATCTAGGAAAAAAAAACTTAAATTAACATAACTTCTACTATCATATTATCATCTTAATGAACGACTGAGATTTACTACAAAATTATAATATTTTACAAGGAAAATTTTCATCTATTTTGAGGTTTGGCGAAGCTTACCTCTAACCCCCGCCAAGGGATTTAGCTGGAAATTGAAGGAGGGAATTCTATTCTCCACCTAACCATAGGGCAACTACAACGTAACCTTTCTTATAGTTGACCACCCCCAACCCATGTCCAAGGTCTAATGGAAATGATTGAATAGGGAAAGGGTTCACACCAAACGGTTGAACATGATATTAGGAGATATATTCCACTATTCCAATGCTTCACCAACTCAACAATCAACACTTATTGGTCCATTGACTCACTGGTATCCACATAAGCTACACAAACTTAGATAGATAATTCAATGGCTATAAACAATAACCACATGGATGATTAACTAGGTCATGAAGGGTAGGCTATAAGTTCAATGGAAATGCATTAAAGAATAGGGGAAGACAACCCATCCCAACCCGACCACTCCTAATCTCCCAACATCCAACAAACCTTCTTGTTCTCTTCTTCTACGTCTATTAGAGCCCAAATTCCTCTTTAGTTCCTTCAACTTTAATGATATGCAAGTGAGAGACACAAACCATCCCCACTTGAGCTATGAGTGGAACCCCTAGAATGGGAAGCGCCTACACCTTTTGTACTATCCAGTCCAAATAACTTCCCTTCACCTATCAGGAGGTGGTTCCTATCTATTATGCCACCTCCTCTTTCTTAAAGTGTGTATTTACACTTATTTTCTTTTTGTAACATTTGATAATGATATTTTTGCCTTTCAATTCAAGTTCAATCACGTCACATAACACTTGTCAGATGACTTACCTAATGAGTGTACACAAAATCCCAACATTTATTCGGTTGTTATGGATCATGTCTATTTAAAAAAGACAAGCTAACAATAGAGATTCAAGAAGTATACCCGATTTAGGTAAAGATAGGTGAGAAATAAAGTTTCCTCCTCAAGCCAAGGATCTATAAGGTTATCCAACCTTCAATTTTGTTAGTTAATTATTAATAATATTATAATTTTAATCATAGGTCCAACTAATCATGGTCATTCCATGATGGAATTACAATCACAATCATAATTATAATAAGCAGGGGTAGAACATGGGGATTTTATAAGATATACCAAACCATGAGAAATAACGATAATGTAGTATATACATGGGGGATAATATTGGGTAAAGAGGGAGGTACCCAAGGGAATAATATGATGTAATAATGTAAGAATGATAAATAAATGGGCCATAGTTAATAAATAAAGTGGTTAACCCACATTATGCAAGGGACCACATGTAGTTAGGGAATAAAGTGATAAGCCCATTGTATTGGATGTATGGTATTGAGAGACCCGTGGTAACTACCCATGGTATTGCATGCATGAAACCTATATAGAGGCTAGATACTCTCTATAATATTCCAAAAATTTAGTCTTCAACTAAATGAAATATTATAGTTTGTTTTATCACTAGGTAGGTGAATAAGTGGGTGGGGAGGCCTATAAATCTCCTTAGAAGGAATAATACCACTCCTAATGTGAAAGGAGGAAGAATAAAAAGTTGTATTAAGCACCTTTGGGTGTGAATTGGAGGGGATACATGTTGAATAGGTCAACTTTGACCAAATCAACAACGTTTTCATGGAGGAGTGGCATTTATGATAAGACAATGTAGTTTTAGTGGAGGACAACTTGCATGAGCTTGGTGGCATTTGTGGATGGGACCCAATGTGAGAATACTCAAATAATATATATGGAGGGGATGATAGACATTGTTATTCATGTTTTATATTATCATTTTAATATTGGTCTGTTTAGAATTTGCATCCTTTAGCTGTTTAGCGGGGTTTTTTGTGTTGTTTAGCACAAGGGTGTTACTGATCGGGAATCCCTACCTCATCGTCCTTAGGGAAGGAGAGCTTCATTGGGCTGCATTTCCTCATCCCAAAATTCTTTCTAAGCTACCTCCTTCAACTACAGTGCATTGTCTATTTAGAGCCGGGTTGTGTTGCAGGTGCAGCAAAGGAGGATCACATAGAGCCAATTCTAGGCTTGTTTTTCAGTGGAGAGGTAGCCTATCCATTGGAGGAATGGAAAGGAGGGCTCTTGGGAATATTTATACATTTTTGGCATCAGGCCAGCCATCTACCATCCCTCACAACATAGTTACAAACCAAATATACGCTATTTTTAGAGGCAGTTGTTGGGAGGGTTCATTGAGCTCATCAGGGGGGTCTATTTCTGAATAGAGGGATCATCCTTCTATTGAGAAATACCATTGGAGGAGTACATTATCATTTTAGATATGTCATAACCTCATTATATTCAGTTTTATTTTGCAGTGACATATCAACCCTAGGGTTATTGTCACATTGTATATTTGTTGGTATTTCTTGCAATTTTTTCTAGGTTGGCTAGAAATCATGTATTAGAGCCCACATCTTCTTTTATGGGCATTGATTTTGTATCTATCAGCCATATTCCATTAATTTATGTTTATAGCAGCAGCTACACTTATATAGATAGCGTTTTCACTTCTTTCCAACATTCTATACAGTAGCAACAACTCATGTGCTTATTATTCTAATCATTGGAGGGTTGTTCTTATTTCTTGAGTGGCTTGACCCTCGAGATATTTTTGTATATGGTTGCTGATATATGAATAAATTGATGGCTTAATATTGATCCCTCTTATGATATGTTCATAGTTTATTTTTTTACATTATTATGTCTTATATTACTTCTATTTCCATTTTGGAATATTACAGTGGTATCAGAGCATAATTTTGGCTCAGCCTGTGCATTCAATACATTATGCCATTAGGAGGAGAAGCTTCTCACAGGAAGGAGAAGTTGTATAGAAGAAACAAAGGCATGACTCCATTATTTGGAGAAATGAAGGAATAGAGGATCTCCCGACTTCCTTTCCAAACAATGAAAAATATCAAGGAAGATATCAAGGAGATGAGAGTGGAGAGGTGTAGAAAATTTCCAAGAGGGTTTAAAAGGGAAGAAAGCCCTAGATATTCACATGATGGGTGTATAAATTCAGCCACACATGCATATCCACAGCACAATTTATTTCCCACATTCACTGCAAGAGAAATGGAGAAAGAAGATGAATCCAAGGAGGAGACCTTGAGTGACTATCTTCAAGAGTATGAGTCTCAATATTGGAGATTCAAAGAGCATATGGACTTCCAAGGGTTTTGCCAACTCAAGGAAGATAGAAGATCCAAAAACCATAATAGAAGCAAGAGAGGTAGAATATTTCTGCCCAACTTTGATGGATCATCAAGGTGAAGAGCCAAGGCTTGGGTGAAGGAGCTAGATTCCTATTTTCATCTACACCAAGTCTCAGAAAAGGAGGCCATTAGAGTAGCAGCGCTGCACCTTAAAGGTATGGCCCATGATTGGTGGTTGTATATTTATGCTTCATTTCATCATGCAAGTGTAAATACTTATGCAGGGTTCACTAGGAAGCTAGTGAAAAGATTTTATATTAAACACTGTGAAACATATTTTGTTGAACCCAAAAATTCAAAACTTTTGCATGAGTTGGAGAGATCTATTTTACTAGCTCCACTCCATATTTCTATTAAAGGGGAAAAAAAATGCATAATACCTTGCCAAGGGAAATATCCCCACTTCTTAAAGATTCCTATTCTATAGATGAACAGATGGAGATTCCTCCTTCAAGGGAAGACCAAGATCTGGGGTTTCTCATTAATGATGAGGCATTATCAAATATTGATGAAGAGGATGAGAAAAGAAGAGCTAATAGCGCTATACCATCCCACATGGAGGTGGAAAGGGAGTCGTTGCTCCATTAGAGGAGCCCTTGTGTCTTTGCAAGGAATTCCAAATGATCTAACATGTGGGGACCAAAGCAAAATTCGAGAGAAGCATGTATCAGTTTTTGGGGATTGTGAGATGGAAGTAGAAGAAGAAAATAAGGATCAGCATCAAGGGATGATGAGAATTCACCGTTATCTGTTTCAGGAGGTTTCTGCACAAAAGAACGAGAACATATTGCATAATGAAAAGAGAGACAAATCAGTCCACTCATATATACAGTCTGCTTTAGATTTTGATGTCTCACTACATGGAGGCATTCCACCTGGGAGGCCACCAGATCTAGAGTTGATGAGAGAAATCTTGCCATGTGGTTCACCACTCTTAGATATTGGAGGGGTGAATTCCTTGGAGGGGTATATTACAATGCAGAGAGTTTGGGATAGACTCAAGGAGGAGGGATATACTTTCCCATTTTCAGCATTACCCACTCTCACTACATATTCTGCACTGATAGAAGTTGTTGTAGTGATGGAGGATGGCACCACTATGGTGGAAGGAAGCTGCTCCATGGATTTGGATAAATAGAGGGTACTTACCTTAAGGAAATAATCCTCCATATATTGGATTACAGGGAGCCCACTCATGCTTACATTGGCCAAGATGAGGAGGTTCTTTTTGGATGGTAGCTTCTCATGGGAGGCCAACTTCCAAAAGTCACCACTTCTACTTGAGCATGAGCAGCTGCATGATGGGCTTGGTAGCACTTTGGAAGATGAATTTGGAATGAGGGATGTCAAAGGAAAAGACAACAACACGTGGGGAGATTCACATTTCATATCTTCATCATTGTCTCTTAAGAGGATTGATCCATATTGGAGGTCTCAATTTTTGGTAGAGTACTCATAGGATCTTGGTGCTTGCATGATTCTTGATGATCCGGAGGGAGATTATAGATACATGGTGGATGATGGGGTCATCTATTCTTATGGCAGGGTCTTCTTCACTATATCTTCTTAGCTCAAGGAGAAGCTGATACTTGCAGCACATGTGGACTTTATTTCCATGCACTTTGTTGCATATCATTCCTTGATGGAGGAGTTTGCTTGGGAGGGCATCCAACAAGATGTATATCAACATATGGAGAGATGCATAGCCCAGATGATGATGGAGAGGTTGTCACAACCACTTCCCTACTCATTGAGAGTGAGGGAGAACTTTCAGTTGAGCCATATTAGCTCAATGACCAAAGTACATAGTAGAGGATGTACATTTATGCATTATGATTTGTACTACTTTAATTTTTGTGAGTAGCATATTGTACCAAGGAGGGTCATTCCTTCTTTTATATTTTATTTTGATGTACTTAAGGCCATTTTAAACATTGACATTGGTTGGTCTATTGGTGGTTTGTGGGAGATGCCACATGATTCTTGGTGTGCACCATTGGAACCAAATTTTACTTTTATGATTCCATCTTGTATGATGATTATGGCAGAAAACAAGTGGTTGAAAAGACACTTGTTATAATTTTTTCTGAGGTAGGAAGGGGATGCACTATGCTAGTTCCACAAGTGGGACTATGATCCACCTCTCGGTTGTCATATGGAAGCTTGTTTTTATTTGCTTTTGCCTCCATATGTTGATGATGTTATTGTTCTTATGGAAAGCTTTGTTGGGAGGATGGCACAAGAGCTGGAGGTGCCCATTAGGAGTATGATTCTCCATACTTCATATGTTGCATGTTTCAGGAGAAATAATGGGCAAGACCTGATTACCACCCTACATCGCTTGTATTCATGTGGGAGGAGCCATTTGAAGAACTTAAGTTCTTGGGAGAGGCACTTCATGGATTTTTTGATTAGTGGGGTAACTTGGGTCATTATTGGAGACCATAATATTTCAGCCCAATATCAACAACAACCCCACACATATTATAAATGGAGAGAGAAACAACATGAGTGGAAAAATGTAATCTCTCCATACATCCCCAATACATTGCATGAACCGGGGGTTGATGATTTCTTTGATGGGCTACCAAGAGTGGCTCATTTCATTTGGATCATAGCATGGGTATGGGAGTCTCTCATTGGGAATGAGATCCCCTATGTTTGTCATCACTCCTACCTTGAGGAGGCCATTAGACAGAAATAAGGTTTCCACTTACACCTTCCACTTTCTCATGATGTGAGCCATGTGGGGTTGCAGAATTGGTAGGAACCATTTGAGGGAAGATTTATTGTAGATTATTTTGAGCAGTGGTGGGGACTATTGATGAGGAGGCCACAAGAGGAGGAGGGGATGAATTGTTCTCCACTTTTATAGTTTCTTGCGGACAAGAAAAATTTTGGAGGGGAGGATTGTAATATTCCAAAAATTTAGCTTTCAGTTAAATGGAATATTATAGTTTTTTTCATCACTAGGTAGGTGAATAAGTGGATAGGGAGGCGCATAAATCTCCTTAGAAGGAAAAATAACACTCCTAATGTGAAAGGAGGGTGTTGGGGTTCCCATGTTTTGGCAAGGTTGGAAATACCAAAAGATGAGACAACATCAAAACCACTTTCAGACCTCAGGATCTAGCCCTCCTGGGTCTAGAGAGGGATCTCTCTATATAAAAAAAGGTTTTATGTCCTTGAAGCTCAAATTTTAAGATTTTAGGCTAGTTATAGGCACAAGGTTTTTGTGTTTGATTTGTTTTGATTTGGTTGTTTGGAATCAAGAATGAAGGTTTCAATATAAGACAAGACAAGGAAAAGAATATTTTAGGAAAAGAGAGATAAATTCAGATAGTATTCAAGACCATTGGGAAAATGGAGTCAGGAAAGGGTTTACTTGTTGTTCAATATGCAGGCTTTCAATTGGGCTAGTCATCTAAAGCATTGGATCCTAAAATGATAGGTGGAGTGACACAATCAGGAAAGAAAGTGGAAGAATGAGGGTAAACCAATTTATGTCTATAGATCAGGTCAGAGCTCATTTAACTCCAGACCTGCTTGGACATACTCTTAGGAAACTTCTCAAAGAAGGGCAAGGAACAACTTGGGGGAAACATTGATAGGTTTAATTAACTGAAAAGGATCCTAGTGAGATAGAGATAGAATTCTACACTCCCAGTGTTCCCAATTCATTCAATTAAACTCTAACAAGAATATCTAATAAGCAGACTCATTAACTCATACATCAGCTAGCAGGCAATAACCTCCACTACACTGGTTAAATTAACTGAAACTAATTCTTAGATAACACATTTAGCAGAAAACATTAAGGCAAGGAGAGTAGAAGAGTAGAGTGCCTAACAAGGGAAAATCCTATGCCAGATTTCTGATGCAAGCTAGAAGAACTGAAATGGAATGAAATAAAACACAGAGACAGAAAAACATCACCGCAGCTTTTGATCAGGATCCAAAGAAATGTGCTTGTCATATTAAGAGCAACACCAATCAGGTACAGCATTTGCCAATAGCTTGAAATTCAGTTTGAAAACATACTCCTCAGCTTATCTTAGAACTTTACACAGTGAGCATGCCTCAAGAGAAAATCTTGAAATTCTCAGATATCTCATCAAAAACCTTTACAATGAGTCTCTGTTTGAATCTTATAGCTGAAAGAGAGAAGAGGAGGTAGGTGAAGAACTGAATGAAGAATTAAAACTCAGAAAGGAAAGAGGGCAGAAGCCCATTCTGTTCTAAATATTATGCATTAATCTTTGGCACTTTGGGATGAAAAGTAATCTCCTTCAGTCTTCCAATTACTCTGATATGACTCTGATGTACTCTCGCTGCAGTACTGGGTAGTACTCTGGTGAATAAACAAAAGAGATAATTAAAAGACGGTGAAGTTTGCCATACCGCATTAACAATTTCTCTGATAGCTTAGGACTATGGTCAAGGCAGAAATCTTCTCTAGAACATGGCATGGAATAGAAACAGTATGGGCAACCCGTCCTTCCATGGAGAAAAGCATTCTGCTGATGTATAAAACCTGCTATTCATTAATTTCTGTGCTCTGTATTCCTCTTCGAGACCTATGATGTCTTCAAACAGGTACTTTTCCTCTAAAACACAAAGTTAAGGCTCAAAGATCTTCATTTTCGTGCCTTAGACTCTCTGTCGCTTCATTTATATCTCTTTCTGCGAAATCTACATTTTAAATGGCCTTGGGAAGACTTTATAGAGTTTTCAACCCTGCTCTTGAATGCAAGTCCTGTAAAAACTCCTTCCCCAGTATTTTCTCCATGATTTATTTTCTAAAAATAGTCCTTCCCTGTGCTCTCTGTAACTATAACAGAGGCTGAAGATCATGGAGGTTTTACACTGCTTGTACCCTGCAAAACACGAAACTTAGTTATGAAATCCAATGCACGGGAAGGAGGATGGATACGGAGGGCGGAGGAAATGATAGCGTAGTGGTGGTGGTTTTAAATGAAAAATGGTGAATAATGCAGTGAAATGCTGAAAACAGTGAATAGTAGGGTTTGGTGGAGAAATGCATCGTGAACCATTCGATCGTGGTCTAGTGGCGGAAATCGACGGCGGAGATTGAACAGCAGGATGATTTGTGAACATTCGCGGAATAACTATGAAACATAAGACTTTAGTGTAAAATCCGAAACTTTGGATATGAACGGAAATACAAAGAAAAGCAATGAAATGCAGTGGAAATGATCGTATGTGGTGGGACTGGCATGGGTGGAGGGAAATTCATTTTGGACCGTTAGATCTTGGAGGAAAATCGACAGCCACGATCTAATCGGAATAACCACAATCGCAATGGACAAGAGGTGGCTGCAATTAGAAAATGCGATTGCGATTGGGACGGGAGCGCGATTGAGCGCTGGCCGTTGGATCGACAAGGGAATCGACGGTGGAGATCTGTTCGGAGGGAAAAAGGGAAAGAGCCACGGGCACGATGCGATAAGATCTGGGCCATTGGTTTCCGAACGAATGGACGACTGTGATTTAATCGGGCAATCGCAATCAAAGGGAAACAAGTGTGACACATTACAAAAGTTCCGATTGTGATGGGGTGGGAAGTACGATGGTCGTTGGATCATGGATTAAATAGACGATTGGGATTGGATAAGGAGAGGAGTTGCGATCGGGTCAATCGGGGATCGAAACGATTGGAGGGGAGTTGCGATTGCGATGATCGGAGTTAAGTTGCAATCAATCGCATCGAAAATATTTGCGATGAGCCGATTGGGGGACTTAACATAAACATTGTGATTAAAAATATTTTGCGATTAGCGTGGATGTCCGATATTCGTGGTAGATCGACGGTGGAGAACACGTCGCGGGATTTATACAGCAGAGCAATCGCATCGGATTTTTTAAGTCTTACAAAGGAATTTTAACGTTCCACTCCGGTCTTCCGATGCGATTAGCACTCAGGCTATAAGCGCTGGGTCTTTGGGTATCGGGCGTATGTGGGGAAGTGTTTGGGGGTGGCAGAAAAGGAGCTAGGCCCTATTATAAAGTTTAAAAAGTGGGTTTTTGGCCCATTTTAATGAAATTTAAGGGTTAGGAAGGGGAACGATAGGGGGAAGAAAATGAGAATTTGGCCAAACAAAGGGTAAGGGTAGAAATCCAAGGGCATTTTGGATATGATTTAGAGGGTAAAGGGGGACTTTGACAAAAAGGGGGAAAAGGGGTAAAATGGGACATTCTGCAGAGGTACAAGGGGAAAATGAGGGCCTTTTTGAGCATAATTCTTTGCAATCAATGAGGCTCATAGACTCAAGGACAGCAGAGGGGAAACAATCAAAGGCAGGGAACGTGAAAGGCTTCAAGGATGATGTGTTTTCAAGGGAAATGCATTCCTTGAAGACTCATAAAACAAATAGCCCCTTGCTTGCTTGTCAAGGAATTCATAGGGGGCTAACAGTGGCTCCACATGGGGATGGCTTCTTCTTGAAGGAGTCAAGAATTCAGAAAATGATCTTTGGTGTAGGCCAGACGCCTGCTGCTTAAGCCACCTTTCTTCCTTGATTTGCAGCTGCCACAAATATGATAGATCAGAAAAACATTCTCAAAAATCTACCTACCCATCCTACAATCCTAGCATTTTTTTCTTCTAGGGTGTATTTGAACTAGTAGACCCTTTTCATCATTTATTTTTATAACAGAAAATAAACCTATTATAAAACTACCCTTATTACTCCATGAGACCAGATTAGACTGTTGATCTAATATGTTTCTCTACCTAATCTAATATCTGCTGGGATTAAACTGTCCAACATATTTCTTCTCTACATTCTACAACAGAAATTTAAAAACAGTCAAACTAGGATTAGACAGTCTAGTTTTCTGTAGATCCAAGGCATAAAGACAATTGCACATGGACAAAAAATTGCTGAAAACTGAAAACAAAACTGTGAAGGCTTGGAATCTGAAACTTGGAGTATCCTTCTTCTCTTTGTGACTCAAGTTTTGAGCTTGTTAGAGTCACTCTTTTTCTTCATTTCAACTTTGGTTTTGGGCATGTTAGAGCTGATTCTTCTTTCTTCTTTGTTGGTCCAAATTTTGAGCATGTATGGACCAGCTACATTGCTTCTTTTGGCTCAGGTTTTGATCATATTAGAGCCAATTATTTGCACTACAGAGGTTCATGTTTTGAGCATGTCTGAACCTCTCCTTTCTCTCTGTTTTTTGGAACATTTTCTCTTTTTTCTTGAAAACAAAAAACTGCAATGGTATGTACAATGGAAGTGGAAACTGGAAATTCGAAATCAACAGAAGTAGTGTTTGAGCATCCTGCCATTGACAGGACCCCCAAACAGCTTTGTGCCATCTAAATCTTGTAGAAAAAAGGCATTTGGACCCACAGTGGCCTGGATGATGTATGGACCTTGCCACAAACTGTCAAAATTTCTATGCTTTCCTTTATCCTCTCTCCTTGAGTCCCACTTCAGAACCTTATTGCCAATTTTGAAATCGGCAGCTTTGGTTCTCTTGTCAAAAAAATTCTTTGTGTTTTCCTGAACTTTGACATCTCTATTATAGACCTCTTCCCTTGTTTACTGGAGATGAATTGTTTGGTTTACCCTTCTCACCATACTGTCTTCTTCTGTCCGGATCTCTTGGACAAGTTTGATCACTGGTACACCCAAACTGGTAGGAAAAATTGCTTCTATCCCATAGACCAGCTGATATGGTGACATGCCAATGGATTTCTTTGTTGTAAGCCTGTCATCCCATAAGGCATGCACTAACTTGTTATGCCATGAATTTTTTTTCTCTTCCAACAACTTCTTGATGATGGTCACCAGGATTTTGTTTGATGATTCAACTAAGCCATTACCTTGAGGATAATAGGCAGTTGAATGACCAAGTGTTATTTGATACCTGTGACAAAAATCAACCATTTTCTTGGACCCAAAAGCAGCATCGTTATCAGCGATTATTTTTCTTGGACAGCCAAACCGAGAGAGGATGTGGTCTTCTAGGAACCCAATGATGACTGAATCCGTGGCATTCCTAGTAGGTATGGCCTCTGTCCACTTAGTGAAGTAGTCTGTGGCTGTTAGGATCCATTTTTGTTGTGCAGAAGAAACAAGATGAATTTCTCCTATGAAATCTAGGCCCCATTGCATAAAGGGACCTTCAACAGTGATGGGTTGTAGAGGTAAGGGGAGGAGCTTTCTTTTTCCTTCAAAAATCTCGCATTTGTGGTAGGAAATTATCATCTTATGGATGTCCTTGAAGAGTGTGGTCTAGTAGTAACCAGCCCTGAGTATTTTGTTTGCAGTGGCCTTCCAGCTTAGGTGGCCTCCACACTCTCCAGCATGGAATTCTTGTTTAATCCTCTCTGCCTCACTTTCAGGAAAACGTTTAAGCAATAGGCCATTTGGATTTTTCGAGTATAAGTTTTCATTCAGGATGTAATAGCTTCTGGCTTTTAGTTTCAGGAATCTAGCCTTGGTCTTTGACAGTTCAAGTGGAGCATTTAGGTTGGTGAGCACATAAAGAATATCAGAATACCAAGGAGAGTTTTGAAACTTCTCCTCAACAGTGGGATTGGGCAGTCCTTCCTACTCATCCGAGGCATTCACCATGTTAATTTCAAGGGCTTGCAGATTCGACTCAGCCATTAAATTAGCTAAGCCCTGCCCTTTGATCAGTTTTGTGGGTTTTATCTGAAGATCATATTCTAAAATCACAGCAATCCATTTGCCCTTTTTCCCATCTGGGTCTTGGGACAGTATATCTTTGACTACTATGTTAGGCACATAAGCTATGGTGTGCGAATGCAATATGTACACCCTAAAGTCCTTTAAGGCCTTGACTAAGGCATAAGCCTATTTTTCCATTATGTTGTATTTCAAGGGTGCGTCTCTTAGTGCTTTGCTGAAAAATGAAATTGGTTGTTCCATTCCCTCTGGATTTTTCTGCAGTAGGACTGCAGCCACAGTATGCTCAGAGGCAAATGAAAAGATCAGGAAATCTTCTGAGAAATCAGAGCTAATCAGAACAGGGGTTTGGGTGAGTGCAAGTTTTACTGATTCAAAAGATTGTTTAGCTCCAACAGTCCATTTAACTCCTACACCTTTCTTCAGCATGTTAGTCATATTCCTAAGGTGTTCAGCTAGATTGGGAATAAACCTCCTAAGGAAGCTAATCTTCTCAATGAAGGACTGTAATTCCTTGATGTTTCTTGGGTGTGTGATCTGTAGTATTTCCTCAACTCTTTGTGGGTCTATCCTAATTCCCTTTTCAGATATAATGTGGCCAAGAAGTTTTCCTTCTTGCAGCCCAAATACAGTCTTCTTAGGATTCAATGACAGACCAAACCTTCTACATTTTTCAAACACTTTTCTCAGATGTTTTAGGTGTTCTTCTTCAGTCTTAGAATAGACTGTTATGTCATCCAAGTAAATAACAATGAAGTGTCCTATCTCATCTGAAAAATCTATATCCATTGCTCTTTGGAAGGTTGCACCAGCGTTCATTAGTCCAAAGGGAATTTTTACAAACATAAAGGTGCCCCATGGAGTGGTAAAAGTTGTCTTGAGTTGGTCTTCTGGGATTACTAAGACTTGGTTGTAACCTGAAAACCCATCTAGCAGGGAGATCCTTTTTGAGCCTACTGCCCTCTGAAGGATGTGTTCCATTTTTTGCAAAGGGTAATTGTCTTTGAGTGAGGCTCTATTAAGATTCCTGAAATCAATGCACAGCCCGATCTCCCCTGTTTTCTTTATCACAACCACTAGGTTGGATACCCAATCAGAGAACCTTACAGGTACAATTATGCCTGCCTCATACATCTTTTTAATTTCTTTTTCAACTGCAGGCAATTTCTTTGGGTTTATTCTGCAGAGTTTTTGTCTGAAGGGCTTATGATTTCCTTTCAAAGGTATTTTGTGCTGTATGATGTTCGTGTCATAGGCCTTTAAGTCTTCGTAGCCCCAAGCAAACACGTCTACAAATTACTTGAAAAGGTCGATGTATTTCTTTTTCATGTTTGCAGGAAGAGACAAAGCCAATATAATCATTTGGGCTTATCTTCTGTGCCTATATTTCATTCTTCTACGTCAGAGTCTGCGTGCTCAATGGTGGGATTTTTTTCCACATCATCGAAGTCAAAAAGGTCTTCTAATGGCGCCAGACCTCGAGGTATGTTCTTATCTTTGGCCTGCAACACCTCTACTTCTTCACTGTCTGTGTTTTCACACTCTATGGTTGAATTTCCAGTTTCTTCATTTAAAGCGTTTATTTCTATGTTGTTGGGTGTAGTTTCTTCCTCGTCTGAGGGTTCCTCACTTAGGCAGCTATCACTAGACATAGAGTTGAATTGGAAAACTCAAACTCGTTCTTGCCCATCAAAAAATCTTCAATTTGTTTATCCCCCTCAAAGACCTGCCAGTATTTTTCGTTATCCAGCACTACAGGTCTAAATTTGGTCTGAATGATGATCTGTTGGTTGCTTGGAGTCTTAGGGTATGAAATGGTTAGGCAAGATAATCCATTTGCAATGGCGTTCTGATTTCTAGGAACAAAAACTAATCCGTATTCAACAAATGTTTTCAATATATCCACAGCATCGTTCCTATATGCTCTCAACCTAGGGTGTTTGGCCATGTATTCACCGTTCACCTGTTTGATAACCAATTCAGAGTCTCCCTGTACGACTATTCTACAGGCTCCTATTTTCTTCAACAGATTTAAACCCAGGATAAGGGCCTCATACTCTGCAATATTATTGGTACATTTGAAATGCAGATTGCAGGCATGGCTCTCCGCGTAGTCGCTCTCTGTGTTACGTAGCCATACCCCAGCTCCAGCAGCTCTTCTTGTGCGAGACCCATCGAAACTCATCTCCCATAGGGGTTCACTCTCAGTTTTGTTATAATTTCTTTCCCTAAAGCTGGGTTCGCCATTATGTTGCATTATAGGAGCTGCACTAGGCTGTGGGCTGTTTAGTTCTTCGCGTGATGTATGAGTTTGTGAGGGATGAATAGCTAGTTGTTTACCTTCTGTTTTTTGCTTACTCTGAGCTTCTGTTTCAGTGCAATGTCTAGGGTTTCCTTCTTCGTTTTCCTCTAAATCCAAGGTGGCCATTATGTTAAAATATATGGTCTCAACTCCTTTGTTTGTATCTATGCTTTCTAGTGCTGACTCTCCCAAGGATTCATCGTTGCCGAAGATGAAAGAGTCCAAATCTTTGTGCACAGAGTATAAAGGAGAATTCTCAGGTTTTTCAGGGCTACTAACCAGAAATTTCATTTGTGCCTCCTTGTACAGTCTTCTAAGTTGGCCAAAGATTGGGATTGTGGCATAAGCCCCATCCATCTGCATTGTTCCTTGTAGCTTGGCTCCCCACGATCTAGATAGTAACATGCCATACTTAGGTGGCACATCTGCCACCACAACATCCATGACCATACATTTAGCTGGGATTTGGGTCAATCTCACATATAAATCTTTGATTAGGCCAAGGCACTTTACCCTGCTAGAGTCGAATGAATATAGGTCTTTGTAAGGTCGGGTTATCTCCAGGCCTAACCTTTCCATGAATACCTTAGGCATTAGGTTATGTGATGCTCCAGAATCATGCATTGCATTATGAAGAATCTTGTCATGAATGTTGAGACTGATATAAAAAGGTGGAACTACCCCCTCCTGAAACTTCCCTTCAATATTGGGACCAAAAAGAAGGGCAGGTTGATCATCACTCAGATTTACAGTGTCATTGTTCTCACCTAAATTTAATGCTTTCAAAATTTGGCCCTTATATACATCCTGAGTGGCCAGCTCAGAGAGTGGGACAGAGATTTTAATTTTTGCAATCTCACTCTCCAATTTGAAAGTAGGCTGACTCTTTGGAATGTTAAACTCTGTTTTTTTAGTCACTTCCTTAGCGGCTGAATCAGTGTGTTGATTCTCATTATGTACATTGTTTGTGATAGTTTTATCAGGAGCACTAACTGCAGTGCTAGTGCTGCTAGTTGGTTTACCTTGTGTGTCAGTTTTTTGGTTGTCCTTTTCTTTGTTCTTTCCAGAACGCTCAACTACTGATTTGTTACTTTTAGCAGTTTCTTTAGAAGTTTTCTCAGGTCTTTTCTTGATGATGACCTCAAAAGCTTTTGTTTTGGCAGTTTCTTGGCTCTTTTTACTTCTAAGTTCATATTTTCTCTAGCCTGCATCATGGCATTTTCAAATCCCAACCTGGAATCCTCAGTTTCTAACCATTCCTCATCCCAACCAAAGGGTGAGGGCTGATCTTCTTCTGTGCAACAGTTATGGATTGAATCCTCTGTTTCAAACATTTTTATTGTATTCCCCTTAGACTCTTCTATGATTCCCTCATCTTCATCAAGAAATTTCTCTTGAAATGGGGGAATAACTTGCTGATCTGATTCTCTTTGTCTGTTGGGAGTGGCATTGTTTCTTCTAAAGTTTTGGTTTTGGTTTCTGTTTTGGTTACTGACTGAGACAACCATTTTTTCCATAATTTTTTGTAGCCTTTCCACATTTTATGTAAACGGTCATAATTTGGATCAGATGTGGAAGCTACACTGTCATCTCTATATGTTACCCTTTTCTCAGCTCTCAATCTTGCTCTTTTCTCAATCAGATTTGCCTCTACACTCACTGCTCCCTTTTGCATGTCTTCCAACATGTTATAATCCCTCTCCCTAATTTGGTAGGCCATGTCGGCATCAAAGCCTTTGGGGTATTTCGCTAGGGCCATACCTTGGGGAGGTTTCATGTGTGGAGGAAGAGCGTTGTAAATGCTGTTAAATCTTGTTCTGTAATCATGGAAACTCTCCCCCACATTTCTTTTAAGGCTCATATATTCTGCTAGGAGTTGGCGATGGTTGGCCTTAGCTTCCCATTTTTTTATGAAAGTTTGATATAGAGATGGAAGATCATTAATGCTACCCGGAGGTAGGCCCTTAAACCATTTCTTCACATCACCCCCTAAGTTCTAGGAAAATATTCTTATTTTGACTGTATCATCATCTATCTCCATGTAATCAAAAGAATCTTCCATTCTATCTACATGGTGTTGGGCTGTGGTAGACTCTTTTGCAGTGAAGTGTGGGATCTACGATTGATAATCATTGGGTAAGGGTACTAGAGGCTGAGGTAAAACCAGAGGTGCATACCAGGCCACCATGATGATGTTTTGATGAAGTAAAGGGTTGACTTGGGCAGTAGGTATATGAATGATAGGGATATTATGACCAGCAGAAGACTGATGTGCATATCTAGGGTGAATGAGCCCCAAGTTCCGAATGAAGTGAATATCAGGAGGTGTAGATGGAGGGGTTTCTCTGTCCCTAATGTGTTTAACACTTTGAGGTAGTGAATTAGGAAGCTCAAGGTCTGGCTGATCTAGAAAAATGAATGACCTAGCTCTTTGAAAACTATTTTGAGTGCCTAGGTCAAAAAATGGGTCTGATAGAGCTGTAAAGTTTTCTGGTGTAGAGTTAGCTGTATGGACGTGGCTAGAAATAGTTGATTTTTTATGTGTAGGAGATCCCTTGAGGATGCTCTCAGGGTTGTCAACTATTTCAGGTGGGTCTGGGTTAGGATAAGCTCTTGTATGGATGGTTCTTGAAGCCAGAATGTTGTTTCCTGACCAAGCAACTTGACCCTACTTGTTACTTCTACTGAGGCTGATGTTGTAATGGCTTTGGTCTCCCAGTGGATTCTTTGGTGAAACCAAGATAATCAGTAGGCCTACTGATCACCAGTGGAGTCTTTTAATCTTTTAGGAACTATGGAGTCGCCAGGTCGAGGGTTTTAGGATGTTTCTGGAGGGTACACTGTTCACTACAGTGCTTATGAGATGTCCCTTTTCAAGGATATCTTGAAAACACAACAAAATCAAACCAGAGATTGACTGGGAGGGCTTTTACCAGATGTGTCACCTCTGAAAGAGTGTGAGATCTAGAGGATACCTGCCCCCTTTCCAGACTCTGTCCAAGAGTATGGGGGAAACACAAAAAATGGTATAGAGGTTGATGTGTGAATAGGAGTGTTTAACTGCCAACCTAACCAGAGATTGTAGGTTTCTGAGGTTCTTATGATGTATTAAGATGGATGGTACTCAGATTATCCCCAGCGGAGTCGCCATTATGTTGGTGACGACAATGGGGGTAGACAAATGTTATCAGTTATAAGCTCGCAAATTTCCCTAGTGGAGTCACCATTATGTTGGGGTTCCCATGTTTTGGCAAGGTTGGAAATACCAAAAGATGAGACAACATCAAAACCACTTTCAGACCTAGGATCTAGCCCTCCTGGGTCTAGAGAGGTATCTCTCTATATAAACAAAGGTTTTATGTCCTTGAAGCTCAAAGTTTAATATGTTAGGCTAGTTATAGGCACAAGGTTTGTGTGTTTGATTTGTTTTGATTTGGTTGTTGGGAATCAAGACTGAAGGTTTCAATATAAGACAAGGCAAGGCAAAGAAGATTTTAGGCAAAGAGAGATAAATTCAGATATTATTCAAGACCATTAGGCAAATGGAGTTAGGAAAGGGTTTAATTGCTGTTCAATATGCAGGCTTTCGGTTGGGCTAGTCATCTAAAGCATTAGATCCTAAAATGATAGGTGGAGTGAAACAATCAGGAAATAAAGTGGAAGAATGAGGGTAAACCAATTTCTATCTATAGATCAAGTGAGAGGTCATTTAACTCCAGACCTGCTTGGACATACTCTTAGGAAACTTCTCAAAGAAGGGTAAGGAACAACTTGGGGGAAACATTGATAGGTTTAATTAACTGAAAAGGATCCTAGTGAGACAGAGATAGAATTATACACTCCCAGTGTTCCCAATTCATTCAAGTAAAATCTAACAATAATATCTAAGAAGTAGACTCATTAACTCATACATCAGCTAGCAAGAAATAACCTCCACTACACTGGTTAAATTAACTGAAACTAATTCTTAGATAACACAGTTAGCAGAAAAAATTAAGGCAAGGAGAGCAGAAGTATAGGGTGCCTAACAAGGGCAAATCCTATGCCAGATTTCTGATTCAAGCCAGAAGAACTGAAATGGAATGAAATAAAACACAGAGACAGAAAAACATCACCGCAGCTTTAGACCAGGATCCAAAGAAATGTGCTTGTCATATTAAGAGCAACACCAATCAGGTACAACATTTTCCAATAGCTTGAAATTCAATTTGAAAACATACTCCTCAGCCTATCTTACAACTTTACACAGTGAGCATGCCTCAAGAGAAAAGCTTGCAGTTCTCAAATATCTCATCAACAACCTTTACAATGAGTCTCTGTTTGAATCTTATAGCTGAAAGAGAGCAGAGGAGGTAGGTGAAGAACTGAATGAAGAATTAAAACTCAGAAAGGAAAGAGGGTCGAAGCCCATTCTGTTCTAAATCTTATGCATTAATCTCTAGCACTTTGGGATGAAAAGTAATCTCCTTCAGTCTTCCAATTACTTTGATATGAATCTGATGTACTCCGGTTGCAGTACTGGGTAGTACTCTGGTGAATAAACAAAAGAGATAAGTAAAAGATGGTGAAGTGTGCCATACTGCATTAACAACTGCTCTGATAGCTTAGGACTATGGTCAAGGCAGAAATCTTCTCTGGAACACGGCATGGAATAGAAATAGTATGGGCAACCCCTCCTTCCATGGAGAAAAACATTCTGCTGATGTAGAAAACCTGCTATTCATTAATTTTTGTGCTTTGGATTCCTCCGCGGGACCTATGATGTCTTCAAACAGGTACTTTGCCTCTAAAACACAGATTTAAGGCTCAATGATCTTCATTTTCGTGCCTTAGACTCTCTGCCACTTCATTTATATCTGTTTCTGCAAAATCTGTGTTTTAAATGGCCTTGGGAAGACTTTATAGAATTTTAAACCCTGCTCTTGAATGCAAGTCCTGTCAGAACTCCTTCCGCGGTCTTTTCTCCATGATTTCTTTTCTGAAAATAGTCCTTCCCTGTGCTCTCTGTAAATGTAACAGAGGCTGAAGATCATGGAGGTTTTATGCTGCTTGTGCCCTGCAAAACATGAAACTTAGTTATGAAATCCAATGCACGGGAAGGAGGATGGATACGGAGGGCGGAGCAAATGATAGCGCGGCGGTGGTGGTTTTAAATGAAAAATGGTGAATAATGTAGTGAAATGCTGAAAACAGCGAATAGTAGGGTTTGGTGGAGAAATGCATCGTGAACCATTTGATCGTGGTCTAGTGGTGGGAATCGATGGCAGAGATTGAACAGCGGGATGATTTTTGAACATTGGCGGAATAACTATGAAACATAAGACTTTAGTGTAAAATCCGAAACATTGGATATGAACGGAAATACAAAGAAATGCGATGAAATGCAGTGGAAATGATCGTATGTGGTGGGACCGGAGTGGGTGGAGGGCGATTCACTTGGGACCATCGGATCTCGGAGGAAAATTGACGGCCACGATCTAATCGGAATAACCGCAATCGCAATGGACAAGAGGTGGCTGCAATTAGAAAATGTGATTGCGATTGGGACGGGAGCGCGATTGAGCGCTGGCCGTTGGATCAACAAGGGAATCGACGGTGGAGATCTGTTCGGAGGGAAAAAGGGAAAGAGTGACGGGCGTGATGCGATAAGATCTAGGTCATTGGTTTCCGAACGAATGGATGGCTGTGATTTAGTCGGGCAATCGCAATCGGAGGGAAACAAGTGTGACACATTACAAAAGTTCCGATTGCGATGGGGCGGGAAGTGCGATGGCCGTCGAATCATGGATTAAATAGACGGTCAGGATTGGATCGGGAGACGAGTTGCGATCAGGTCAATCGGGGATCGAAACGATCAGAGGGGAGTTGCGATTGTGATGATCGGAGTTAAGTTGCGATCAATCGCATCGCAAATATTTGCGATGAGCCGATCGGGAGACTTAACATAAACATTGCGATTAAAAAGATTTTGTGATTAGCGCGGCCGTCTGATCTTCATGGTAGATCGATGGTGGAGAACATGTTGCGGGCTTTATAGAGCAGAGCAATCGCATCGGAGTTTTTAAGTCTTACAAAGGAATTTTAACGTTCCGCTCCGGTCTTCCGATGCGATTAGCGCTCCAGCTATAAGCGCTGGGTCTTGGGTATCGGGCGTATGTGGGGAAGTGTTTAGGGCTGGCGGAAAAGGAGCTAGGCCCTATTATAAAGTTTAAAAAGTGGGTTTTTGGCCCATTTTAATGAAATTTAAGCGTGAGGAAGGGGAACGATAGGGGAAGAAAATGGGAATTTGGCCAAACAAAGGGTAAGGGTAGAAATCCAAGGGGATTTTGGATATGATTTAGAGGGTAAAGGGGAACTTTGAAAAAAGGGGGAAAACGGGTTAAATGGGACATTCTGCAGAGGTACAAGGGGAAAATGAGGGCCTTTTGGAGCATACTTATTTGCAATCAATGAGGCTCATAGACTCAAGGATAGACGAGGGGAAACAATCAAAGGAAAGGAACGTGAAAGGCTTCAAGGATGATGTGTTTTCAAGGGAAATGCATTCCTTGAAGACTCATAAAACAAATAGCCCCTTGCTTGCTTGTCAAGGAATTCATATGGGGATAATAGAGGGGAGGACTGTAATATTCCAAAAATTTAGTCTTAAGCTAAATGGAATATTATAGTTTGTTTTATCACTAGGTAGGTGAATAAGAGGGTGGGGAGGCCTAGAAATCTCCTTAGAAGTAATAATAACACTCCTAATGTGAAAGGAGGAAGAATAAGCAGCTAGATTAAGCACCTTTGGGTGTGAATTGGAGGGGATACATGTTGAATAGGTCAAATTTGACCAAATCAACAGCGTTTTCATGGAGGAGTGGCATTCATGATAAGACAACGCAGTTTTACTAGAGGATAAATTGCATGAGCTTGGTGGCATTTTTGGATGGGATGCAATGTGAGAAGACTCACATACTATAGATAGAAGGGATGGAAACCATTTCTATTCATGTTCTAGATTATCATTTTGATATTGGTCTGTTTAGATTTTGTATCCTTTATTTTTTTAATGGGGTTTGGTGTGCTGTTTAGCACAAGGGTGTTCCTGATCGGGAATCCCTACCTCATCCTCAGGGAAGGAGAGGTTCATTGGGTTGCATTTCCTCATCCCAGAATTCTATCCAAGCTACCTCCTTCAGCTACAATGCAGTTTCTATTTAGATTTGGGTTGCGTTGCAGGGTGCAGCAAAGGAGGATCACATAGAGCCAATTTTGGGCTTGTTTTTCAGTGGAGAGGTAGCCTATCCATTGGAGGATCAGCAAGGAGGGCTCCTGGGAATATTTATAGATTTTTTGCATTAGTACAACCATCTACCATCCCTCACACTGTAGTTACAAACTAGATCTGCGTTATTTTTAGAGGCAGTTGCTGGGGGGCTTCATTGAGCTCATCAAGTGGGTCTATTTCTGAATGGAGGGATCAACCTTCTATTGATAAATACCATTGGAGGAGGACATTATCATTTTAGATATTTCATAGCCACATTCTATTAAGTTTCAGTTTGTAGTGACATATCAACCCTAGGGTTATTGTCACATTGTATATTTTGTTGGTATTTCTAGCAATCTTTTCCGGGTTGGCTAGAAATCATGTATTAGAGCCCACATCTTCTTTTCTGGGCATTGCTTTTGTATCTGTCAAGTATATTCCATTAATGTATGTTTGTAGCAGAAACTACACTGATATAGATGGAATTTTCACTGCTTTCTGACATTCTATACAGTAGCAGCAACTCATGTGCTTATTGTTTTAATCATTGGAGGCTTGTTCTTATTGCTTGAGTGGCTTGACCCTCAAGATATTTTTGTATATGGTTGCTGATATATGAATAAATTGATGGCTGCATACTGATCCCTGTTATGATATGTTCATAGTTATTGTGTTTACATTATTGTGTCTTATATTGCAGCTATTTCCATTTTTTAATATTATAATCTCCATTAAGATATGTCAAGGATTATAGTATTGGCAAGGATATGGATTATGGAGTGATCTCCTTCCTTAAGGAGTGAATATATGGTGTTGCTCTACCTCAAGAGTTTTGATATTAACGAATATCTAAAGTTTTATCTTCTATGGTGTTATTTCTTCGGCATATTTTCCATTTTTATACATTTTCTTGTCAAATCTACTACAAGGGGAATTAGAGCACTTTCTTGGGTAGAATTTAGGAGATTTTTTTTTTCAATTTTTGCGGGAATTTGTTGGGCGGCGAGTTTGCAAAGAAGATTTGAAAAATTTGGTGCAAAATTGTTAGAAATAAATAGCATATATGGATTAATTGTGAAAAAATACCCAATTCGAAAAACAAAAGAAGGGGAATTGGAGTCTCGATGAGGAAAATATCGTTGATTTAAATTCACTTGTGTTCCAGAAATTTTTCTGATGATTATTCATGGTTGAAAAATATCCTATAAATTTTTACATTATTTTATACATACTTTTGGAGAAAGGATTATATATATGAGATACTCTTCAAAAATTACCCAATTAAAAAAAAATCATCCGAATCAGAGTCTAGACAAAGGAGATATCATTGATTTAAAATCAACTCTTTTTTCAGAAATTTTTGTGACAACATGCAGTTCCAACTTGAATCTGAGTTTCCAGAGTGCTTATATCAGGATTTTAATTATATAATAAGGTGTGAAATGATCATTCCATTTTTAAAAATTGGTGATAATAAGGATTCTGAGTCATATTTACCGAGTTATGTCCATTTTAAATTTTTTCCAAAGTAAGTGATTTTCTTCAAAACCTTTACTCTGTTTTAGGGGTTCTTGCAAGATGAAATTTATAGGAAAAGATGATGGCCATACTATTGAAGAATTTTTACAATATCACAAGGCTCAATCCCCATTTGTTTGGATACTCTCCATAGGGCTTCATATGAAATATGAGGAAAATAAATGGTGAATCTCACTTGACAGCTTAGTGAGGAAACTTCCGGAGAAAGTACTTGAAAATTTTCTTTTGGACAAGTGGTCTCAAGCTGGAAAGAAGGACACTAGGAGCCATAAAGACTTATTTTCTACTAATATTTCCATATTATAGGTTCATGGACGTATTTATAAAGAGAACATCATTGTGTCTATCATTCCTAGTTGCAAGCACAATTGTATCAATATTAATTTGGCTAAAAAAATACAAGTTCCAGCAAAACAAATTGAAAACACACAGGTTGATAATGAAGATGTTCAAATTTAGAAAGATTTAAATATTTCCATGGATAAGTATGTGTTGCATTCTAAGTTTTATGGTTCAGATATGGCTATTTTGGATGTTATTTTTGGACACCCTTTGATGGAATCCATTGGTACTGTCAATTTTAATGTGCAAAAGAAATTCATGAAGCTCTAGTATAAAAAGAAGTAAATTACATTGCCAGATATTTTCATTAGGAACCATGCAAAGACTAGGGAGGAATAAGCACAAATCTATAATGAAACAGACACATCATATGATGAGCCTTTGATGGAAGATGACCAAACACAGACATCAAAGTAGGTACCAGCAAAAGCACCAGACACCACTCCATCAAGAATAGTGGAGGAATTAATGAAATATATTCCGCTAGTTAAAGCATCAACATATCACCACCCGCATCACCCAGAAAGACAATAACCATCAAGGTGGAAAAAAATTAGAAGCAAGGAAAACAACCCCTAGATGACACATTGAGAGGTGCGACGATCCACCCACAACATATCAACTAAGAGGAACCACCAGAACCCGGTTCCATCTCAAGCAAGCAAGGCACTGACTAGATCGAGTGTTCACCTTTCTCTGGGATGGCTAGATGTGTTATAGCATCATTTATCACCCTTGTATACTTGATGATTTACACTTTGTCCTTGGGCACCCTTTCCCCCAGACTTGAACATTTTCTCAAAAAATAGTGTCTTAAAACCCATACGCGACTCTGGCCAGAATTTTCCACGTATACACATGAGTCCATTCATAGAGATCCACGTATGCCTTTTTAATCATTAAAAATGTATATATATTCCCTATTTTTGAGGCGAGGTTGATGGTTATTCCTGTAATTTAACCACCCCATCCCGTGGCCTAACTGTTCCCAACTGTAGAAACTAATTTCAGGGAGTATAAAATCCCCTCAAAGGAATGGCCTAAGGGAGAGAGAAAAATATAGATATCATGCTCTGTTGGAGCCCTATTCAAGTCTGATATTCCGGTGCCTCCTACACTTCCTAGGTATATTCAGGAAACCCTTGTTTCCTTGAGATATTCATCACCCTATATGACATCTATTGTGCACACATATTGGAATAATTCTTGAGAGGCTAGGGATGGATAGATCCAGAGGACAGTATGCTTGAAGGATGTGGCAGGATTCAGGTGATGTCTCCACATTTTGATTACTGTACATTGCATTCATAATAAGAAGAACCATCTTGTTCCCGATGTTTACATGTCTACGATTCTTTCTACATGTGTAATAATCATTAATTGAACATTTAATATTGCCTTTATGATATTATGCATGGTTTTCGCTAACATATAGGATCTATATATGTTGCACAACTAGGTTTTTGTGTTCGTTATTTATTGATTTATAGGTTTCGAAGCACAAAGTGTTGCAGGGGGTTTGCACCCCGCGAGATCTACATCAACCGAGGGACTTTGAGGTAAGTTCCGCAACTAGTAGTATCTAGTTTTTAGCATAAAAGTTGGTTAAGTGAGTCTTTCTTGTAATGGCATGCCCTTGATCTATGAAGGTTTTCAACCCAAGATGTTTAGGGTATCATTTCCAGAAACAAAAATGGCGACTCCACTGGGGATCACATTTTTTTGATTTCCTATTTCGGTTGTTTTATCTATCTTGTAGGTTTCCGATAGTTTTTATAACTTTTTACAGTCTAGCAAGTACTTTTTCAGTCAGACAGAAGATCTGGTTCTTTGATTAGGCTTGAAATTTTTGTTTTTCCTTATCTTTATTTCCATACGCAATTTTTTTCTTGCACAGTTGTGCATACACGTTATTTTTTCCAAAAGGTCCCGCCTATACACGAGTTTCCTTTTTCATAGTCACGTATACACATTAGTTGCTCACTGCAAAAGCGTGTATGCCTGGGAAAATTTGAAACTTTTAGTTTTCAGCCCCTGTGGTTTTGTCTGTCTGTGTTGGTCTATTCCTATAGTATATTTAAGGTCTTTGGACTGTGTTTATGGTGATTTTCCATCTATTTCTCTCTTTATTGTATGAATACCTAGCCATTTGGTGAATTCCTTGTTTTTTGTGTTTGCAATTGTGGCTTGAGCACCAAGACCTTTTTCTGAATATTCTTGGTTGTCTTGAACATTCAGAACAACGAGCTTCTACTCGTTCGCTCTTTTTAAGCCCTATGCATTGCCTCACTTATGGTTTTTACCTTCTTTTTCTAGTTTGGTTTTCTTGATTTCATAGACTTGTCTTGTTGCGAATCGTGAAAAATCTCTTTTTGGTTTTTTGAATTATTATTCATTACAAGATTGTGCTACTGTCCTGAACTAATTGATTGAGTTTCTGGATTCTTTTTGCTCATTTAAAGTCCTACTACGAAAGTAGCACAGTTGGCTTGAGCACTTTGAATCATTTGATTGAAATTCATGTTTCCTTGATTCAATCCTTGGGTAGTTTTTATTTGTCTGCTTGAAATCTCTTTTTTCCTTTATAAGCTAAAAGCCCAAAATTTTTTTTTGTGTTTTCCATAGCTTTTCACTTTGAGTTTGTTTACTGTTTCATGCCATATTTTGAAGCTTTTTGTTGGTTTCTACTCTTTCGTTCTTGGCTTGATTTGGAAGGAAGTCTTCACTTGATTTCTCTCTTTTGTGTTAAGTGCACTTTTGGTATTTTTTATGCATAGGAGTTTTGTCTTGGTACTAGCCTTGTTGACTGTCAAAAAGTGATTGAACCATTGTATTTCTAGAGACTTCTTTTTTTCTTCTTTAGAATTAACATCTTAGGATTTGCATATCATTGGTAGTTTTCATTAAGTGCATTTGAGCATTTTAGTCTTTTTTGTAACTTTCTAAGTTATGTGAAGTGTGAGTGCCTAAAAAGAAAAAACAAAGTTTTTTCTTATTATCTTCATAGAACCTATGTAGAAATCAATTTTCATCGAAAGGAAATCATTGCATTCGCATGTAATTAGGTTTTCATTAATTTCTTCTGTGTCATAAAACACCATCAGTTTCACTTCCATGAGCCCTTGACTTAAGTAACAACCAATTTAAAATAAGTGATATAATTAGAAGCAACTAGAAGTTTTTGTATTATTTTCATTAATCATACACCAACTAGCTAGGTTGTAGGGCCTTGGATTAGGTGAGTGGAGAGTTAACTCTCCAAGGCTGCTCAAATTGTTAAACATAGACAGTTTAATAATGAGGGAAATCCAAAATCGTTAAGTGGAATGGGAAATCTCTCCTCCAGAGAGTCAAGCATGAGGGATAGTACAGGTAGAGAAGAGATATACCCCCTCTCTTATTTCCTGAATCTTGATTTAAGACCGTTTTTCCCATCTGCCTATACAGATTGGTGCCCATAGTTTCCTATCCTAGGGACCACACAGGTGACTACGAGGGGGAATACCCGTGGTACCTGAGACAAACGTTGCATCACTTCCATCAGTACTTTTGGAGGGTGCCCTTGCGAAGCTTGGGGACTTGCACTGGCAAAGGATGTTGTTAAGAGGTCAACGTAACTATTTCTGTTACCTTCGCTAGTAGGCCTGGGTCATGATTACCCAAGAATACTTTCAGGAGGTCCTATTATTTGGATTTCCTATATTTTGGTGTCCGGACCTCATCACCCGGAGTTGAAATACCTGAGAGCTTCTTGTTTGGCTATATCTTATGAACTTTTTAGAGTGTGCTCTTTGCTCCTAGATTGCTTAGCTTTATATATTTTTTGAGTCTAAAATAAATCTCTTAAAGTGGTTAACCGATCGCCTCGTCGATCGAGGAGGATTTGTGGGTTATCTCCCGCGAGTGTCGAGCCTTCTTCAAGAAGGCGCAGGAGTAATTCAGAGGGTGATTTTCATCCGGTGATTTCGGACGCAGTGGAGAGAGATCCTCCATTATGACTTGTTATATTTGTGGGTGGTTCTGGTGTTGGTGTAAGTACAGAGAGGAGTGCTCCACTCATCTCAAGAGTTTTGTTTCCAGTAGAAGAAGTAGAAATAGAGGAAGTCCCTTAGCCCGCTAAGTCTCTTCCATCTCCTCTTCTTGCTAGTTATCCTTTAATCATTTAGTACATTAGACCTAAGTCTCAGAGATCGGAAAGTCCTTATCCATCATATTCATACCTTTCGATGGCCACAACTGGGAATAGAGCTTCGACTGTGAACACTGTAAGTGTTCAGACTCCTCTTTCGGTAGAAGGAGGAGGCACTATTTCTATTTCTACAATCACTTCTAGTGTTGTTGTATTTGGCTCTAGTTACACCCAAGCACATGCTTCTCAATCTTTTCCCTTTTCGTTTGGAATGCCCAGTAGTGGGATTCCTTCTTTCTCTGTTTTTGATGCTTCAGCTGTTTCCATGCCCATTCCTTCTATGGCTAGTCGATTAGCTTCGTTTCAAGGGTTCCCCTTTAGAAGTGGGCACATCCCTCATTAAAACCCTTCCTTAGGATTTTTACATTTTACCTCCCAGACTCAAGGTTTTAATCCATTTCCGAGAGATCAAAGTTCTAATATTTTTACAAGATGGAACCCTGTTTTTACAGCATTAGGAGCAAGGAATCAGTTTCTTACTGGCTAGAAAGGGAATGTTATTTTCCCTTCATATAGTACTTCTCAGGATTTTTCTCAGTTTGCAAATGCTTGGAACCCTTATCAAGGGGTTTCCTCTCCATTCAATACCTCAGTGGGGGGAAATGGTCCTGTTTATAGTAACTCTATGTGGGGAGGAGGTCCTTCTCCGAATGTTGGATCACAAGGATTTTCATATGGCCCAAAATTATCTATGAATAATATTTGGCAACCTGGTTCCTCAAAAAATCTAAGTTATTATTTTCAGAACGTAGGGAATCCTTCCTATGGGGGATGGAATTCCCAGGCTCCTCATCTCTTATCGTTCGTAGCAACATTAAACTTTCCATATCTCTCTAAATTGACTAATGATCCTATTCGATAAAGTTCGAGTTCCCCTCCATTCCCCATGAAGCTCCCTTCAGATATTCCGAAGTTTGAAGCAAAGAACAGAGACGATCTGGTAGATCAGATCACCACTTTCCATTTATGGTGTTCATTGAACTCCCTGATCAATGACTCGATTAGGTTGATATTATTTCAATGCACCTTAACTAGAAATGCTACCAAATGGTATATTGAGTTAACTAGCAGTAGTTTTTCCATGTTTGGAGAATTGGCGACGATGTTCCTAAATCATTTTTAGTTGCCTGTCCGTTTATGACATCAGGACTAACCTCCTGGCCAATTTTCAATAGGATAAGGAAACTCACATTTCTGACCATATTCAAGAATGAAAAAGAAGGAAGAGGCTTATTAAAGCCTAGATCTCGAATGAATTCCTTCTTGAGTGGTTTTTGAAATCTTTATAGCCAAAAGTTTCTAAGGACGTATCCCTCTCAAGGGTATTTTCTGAAGAGCAAACTATTTTCAGGGCTCAACAATTAGAACTAATTTATTCTCAGTTTGGAGTCCTTAATAAAATTTTGTCGGATGCTCCTCACTCCAAATTGGACTTATCCAAAACTAAATCTGGTCCTCATGGTGATGGGTTTATCAGTTCAATCGATAAAGGTGCAACTAACCTGCTTAGTCAATTGCAATAGTTGTCTATACAATATGTTTCTTCTGGTCTGGTTATGCCTTTAGTGTCAACTCTTTCCCAGTCTTTGGCAATAAATGTTGTCAAAATTTCTAACCCCAAAGGAAATAAAAAATCCAATGGGAAGAAGAGGGGACGGAATAAAAAGAAAAAGGCCAAGGATGGGAAGGGGAATGCAAACAAAACCAACAATCATGTTGGAGAGGTTCGAAAGGATAATAAAAATAAAGTGAATTTTCCATGCAAGTTGTGCACTCAAGACCATATTATGCACCTTTTCCCTAAAATTTAGGATGCACAATGCTTGTTAGCTCAACAAGGTTCTTCTAGTTCCCAGGCTATGCTGAAAAACAATTTTTCCTAATGGAAAAAATTAGTTTCTGGCACGAATCAAAATACTGTGGCTCCCTCTGGGGGTAGCCAGGAAGGGGGAAATACATCAAACATATACATGATGAGTGCTCACACAGATATCGCTATGAGATCTCATGATTGTGGTGAAGCTGAGTCTTCAAAAGCTAAGGGTACTCCTAATAGTGCTGAGCCACTTCATATTACAAGGCCTATTGTTGAGCCTATACCTCGGATGCCGAAGGCATCTTCAAAATGTATGACGATTAATCCAAATGCCAAGGCTACTCATAACTACTCGCTTATATAATATCTGGCTCAAATTCCTTGTGCCATGTATGCATTAGAGGTACTCCAGTGTTGTCCAGCTCAGTGAAGTGATTTTCTTACTGCTATTAGGGCTATTGATCTGAAGAACTATCTTATGATTATATTTGATATGTCTAATTTTAAAAAGAGACTCCCTCATCATATGGCTTTTCATATCAGATCGCTTTATCGAAAATTCAATATCTTTCGAACAGTCGTTGATGAGGGTGCTTCCACGTGTGTAATCTCTCTTGCATACTGGAAGGGTATTGGATCTCCTGTAGTTGTTCCTTATACCACTCTTCTGACTGTGTTTGATGGTCATTCTCATAGACCGCATGGTATTGTTTCGGCTTTTCCCATCTGTGTTGGGGGGAAAACTGTTAATATCGAAGTTGATATAGTCAATGCAAGCTTAGACTATAACCTTATGTTGGGGCGAAACTGGATCTATGATATGGATGCTATTTCATCCTCATTATTTCTTATTATTTGTTTCCCTCACAAAGGGAGAATTGTCACAGTTGACCAACTAGATTGTTCTCCTGTGGATCCGAATGCATCTTTTGACTCGACCATTCCTTTGGTGAAAAATACGAAACCACCTGTTGAGAATCTCGGGGTTGGAAGGTATTCTTCTTTGATGGGTACTTTTGATATTCCACCTCCTTCGGTTCATATCAATGCGATTTCATCCTCTAGGGCTCCTATCCGAAGAGAGTTCTTCAGAACTCATTATTTTTCGAACCCTTGGACCTTAACTTCTCCTACCTCCACATTAGCAAAAGGTCAAATGGGTGGGATGGCATTTCCTATGTCTGCAGCTGAGATTTATTATAGCTCTATTTTTGACTCTGCAGAGTCCGTTATAGTTTCTCTTTCGCCAGAGGAATTGGACAAAGATGTGCCTCCGGTTTGGACTCTTAGCTCATCTTCAGCTCAAGATTTCCTTGATACCACTCTTCCATCTGAAGAGGCCATCCTGAAAGCTATAACTGGTGTAGAGAGGCCGTGGGATGATTTTCATCATCGATCTTACTTCTTAGCAGATTTGAGCGAAGTTGAATCATGTTTTCCTAGCCCTTAGTCTTCTGGTCTTGTTCACCCGATCTTGAACCCTTTAGCACCAACACAGGTTTTTGCTGAAGGGAACATGGTTGTGATTTCTCCTACTATCCCAGTGAAAATTTCCAGAGATCCCAGCATTATAGATAATGGTTTCATCAAAGCTAAATGTTCCCCTAAAGAGATTCAAATTTTCATCGATCTCTTTTGAGAGTTTAGAGACGTGTTCGCTTGGTCTTATGAGGAAATTCTTGGTATGGATCCATCTATTTTCCAACATGAGATCAAGTTGTATGAAAATTCTAAGCCTGTCAGGAAGAAGCTTCGTCCAGTCAACCCTAGGAAGGCAACAGCTATCAGAGCTGAGGTGGAGAAGCTGCTTAAAGCGGGTTTCATTTACCCTATTCCTTTAACAGAGTGGGTTTCAAATCCAGTCCCCGTGGACAAGAAACAAGGAAAAATTCGAGTTCGCCATGATTTTAGGGACCTAAATAAAGCATGTCCTAAAGATAACTACCCCACACCATTTATAGATCAAATTATCGATGAATGTGTGGGGAATGAGATTTTCTCCTTCATGGATAATTTTTCTCGATATAATCAAATTACTATCCATCCTGAAGATCAACACAAGTCTTTATTTATTTTTCCCTGGGGTACCTTTGCTTACAAGAAAATTCCTTTTTGTCTCAAAAATGCCGAAGCTACTTTTTAGCGGGCCATGTCTTATGCCTTCCACGACATCAAACATATTATCGAGGAATACTTTGATGATTTATCTGCTCATTCTCGTAAGAGAATGGATCATCCTTCTCACCTCCGTCAAGTTTTTGAACGATGTTGGTATTAAAAAATCCAATTGAATCCAAACAAGTGCATTTTTGCGATCACGTCTGGTCGGTTGTTGGGTTCATTATGTCTACGAAAGGGATTTGGGTTGATCCCTTCAAGGTTAAGGAAATACTTCAGTTGCGTCCCCTGTCTTCTATTTATCAACTTCAAAGTCTGCAAGGAAAAGCTAATTTTCTGTAGAGATTTATCATGAATTATGATGAGATTACGAAAATATTTATTGGATTATTAAAGAAAGGAGTTCCATTATTTTGGGATGACTATGCTCAACGCTCATTTGATTCTTTGAAAAACTCATTGAACTATGCTCCTTTACTGAGTCCACCTAATTATAGTATGGATTTCCTCTTGTATCTTGCAGTAGTAATATCTACCATTGGTATGGTTCTGGTTCAGGAGGATGGTGCTCTTTTAGAGCATGTTATATACTACCTTAGTCGAGTCTTGGTAGGACCTGAACTCTGGTACTTATTCATGCTATGCAGTGGCTCAGACATTACATTCTTCTTCAAAAAACTTATGTTTTGGCAACAATAATTCCATTTTATTTTGTTCTCAGTAGACAAGTGATTAGGGGAAAATACAATAGATGGATTGTCATTTTGTAAGAATTTGATATTGAGTTTATGTCTGCCAAGTCCAAGAAATCATTAGTTTTCGTGGAATTAATTTCTGAGCTTCCCTGTGGAGAAGATATTGTTTATGACGATTCATTCCCTGATGAACATATTTTTCTCATTTATTTAGAGGATCCTTGGTATGGGGATCTCATAGTATATCTTCAGACTGTAAAGTTCCCCTCAAATTTTTCGAAAGATGAGTGCTGTAATTTATGTCACTTAACTAAAAGTTACTTGATCATCGGTGACACTTTATATAATCGCGGGGTTGATTCAATCCTTAGACGCTGCTTAACTCTCAAAGAAGCTGAGGTTGTGTTGAATTATTGCCACAGTGGGGCTTGTGGTTGTCATTTTTCTGGGCTTGCTACATCCCAAAAAATCTTGCGTGCTGGATAATTTTGGCCTTCAATTTTCAGAGATTGTATGAAGTCGGTCAAAAAGTGTCATCCGTGTTAAGTCTATACTCGAAAAATGCGCGCTCATCTAGCTCCGCTTTTTCCGGTCATTACTTTCGGTCCCTTTACAAAGTGGGGTATTGATTATACTACTTGTAACCTGGGCCGTTAGTATGAATCTTTTGTAGGAAAAATACCACCTTAGCCACGCATAAAAAATATCCCTAACATCAATTATGGTTGCCAATATCTTCAAATCTGCAGTTAGTTGATCAAGACAAAGCTACACAAATCCAGATCTATGCATAAAAAGACATTAAGCAGTGAAAATAAGGTTTTTCTCCATGCATCCAATAGACAAGATAAGAACAATATTTTTGAAAGAATTTTTTATATTAAGGGCACCTGGGAGGAAAACAAGAAAGGTGTTTCCAATTCTCCTCAATGGGATGGGTTCTTGAAAGTCCTCAGTGCTTCAGATCTAGTATTTCTCTCTCTTGTTGGTGTAGAAAACCCAGACAAACATAGAACTCAAAGGGAGCTCACAAAGCAAATAATGGAGAATGTGACAATGATAATGGCTCAAAGTCAGACCAAGAGCATAGATCCAGAGTGATCTAATAGGCAACAAAAGGTGAAGAATGGTAGGAAAAACCCTCCTATTTATAACAAAATATTGGGTCATTCTAGATCTTGGTGCATGATTAAAATAATGTTAACCAAATCTAGATCCACCTTTTATGGAATATTTTATTATATTTGTTGGGGGGAAAAAGTATTTGACTTGGGTCAAATCCCTTTATTTGTGAATAATAAATAAATAAATGATTTATTTATCATTTTAAGGAAGTGGTTGAAAGATAATCAAATAAATAATGATTTATTTAATTATTTATGGGTGATTTAGTCATATTTAGCAAGGAATATTATTTCAATAAGATTTAAATAATTATTCCTAAAAAATAATAAGATAAATAAGGATTTATCTAATTAATTTCTTTGTTTTGGGTTAAACATGACCAGGAATAATAATTGAGTTATTGTTTAATTAATTATTCCTTGAGGAAAATCAAACAAATATAGGTTTGTTTAATATTTCCTTTTGGGGTTTCCTGTTTAGACCATAAACAACCTAATAAATGTGTTTTATTAAGTTATTTACATAGTGAAAGCAATTTTACTTAGGGTAAAATTGGTCTTACATGGTGTACTTGGGTCCATCTAATGATAATAGGTTAGATGACCAAAAAATGGTGTAACACCTACCTTCAGCTAAAGTTCAGAAGTACATTATTGTAGCCGTAGACTACTTCATGAAGTAGGTCAAGGCTATGCCTACTTTTGGGAATGACAGTGAGACAACAACTCTTTTTCTCTTTAATAAAGTCATTTTTCGGTTTGTTATTCCCAAAGAGATTGTCACTGATCATGGCAGTCACTTTTAGAACAGTATGATGGCTGAATTGGCTCTAAAATTAGGTTTCTGGTAGGAGAACTCATCTCCTTATTATCCTCAGCACAATTGGAAAGTTGAAGCCATGAACAAATCCTTGAAGACAATTCTTCAACGGAAAATTGATAAAGCTCAATCCAATTGGCACATTATGCTGTATCCTGCACTTTGGGCATACCGGATGTCAGTCAAAACTGCAACCAATTTTACTCCGTTTCAACTAACTTATGGGTTGGAATCTATATTTCCCATTGAGTGTGAAATTCCTTCTCTTAAGTTAGTTGTTGAGCTTCTTCCCAACACTTCCAGTCTCGAAGGTCACCTCCTTCATCTGGAACATCTCGATGAGCAACATCGGGATGTAGCCACGATGAATGAGGTGCATAAGAAATGGGTAATGGTTCAATACGATAAGGTGGTCAAACCTAGGGTTTTCTCTGAGACCTTGTCTTCATTTATGCTGAAGAGAAGGATGCCCTGGGGGTAGGCAAGTTCAAATCAATGTGGTATGACCCCTTTATCGTTAAAAATGTCCTGAAGAAAGGAGCTTATGTGTTGATTTATTTTGAAGGGAATGAGTTGGTGGAGCCCAGAAATGGGCTCTATTTGAAAAAGTATTATGCCTAGGCTTTAGCCTAGCATATTGCTTTTTGTATATATATTTTTTGTTTTTTGTAAATATCTGAGTTTCCAATTTTTTGTGTGATTTTTATGCATTTGATCTACTTTGGCAGGTTCTGTTGGATGTCATGAGTCACTTTGGTTTCGTCGATGGTGCTAGTAGACATACCCGGAAATTGGCTTCCGTGGCTTGGGTACTTCATTATCCATTTGGTTAGTTGTTGGTTTCAAGAGGTGTCTGCATTGGTCCTACTTCAAACAACGTAGCAGAATACACTACAGTGCTTTATCTACTCTCGGAGGTAATATTCTTGGGTGTTGATTCGTTAGTAGTTTTCTTGGACTCACAGCTGGTGGTTTCACAGTTGAACAACACATATCGGGTTTGAGACCCATTTTTTCACTGATTGTTTTTCGGGGTATGTTTATTACAAATATATTTTCAATTTATAACATTCATTCATATTCCTTGAGCTGATAATTGGATGGAAGATTTATTGGCTAATCAAGAAATTGATTGGCATATTCATCATTCAATAATTTAAATCAATATATCAAATACATCATTCATTTTCATACATTTTGAGTCATCACATCATATAAATCTGTGTGTGTGTGTCTATATATATATATATATATATATATATATATATATATACATATATATATATATATATATATATATATATATATATATATACATATATATATATATATATGTATATATACACATATATTCGCTGAGGAGGTAAATCCCCTCTGCGGACGATGGCGATCCCATTGGCCTCTCGCTTATCAGACTTCTTCTTCTTTGTCTTATTCTTCTTCTTCTTAGCCACCTGGTTACTTGAATCCAGACTTTCACCAGGCGAAGTAGAAGAGGAGGACGCAGAAACAGGCGAAGAAGGGGAGAGGTCCACCTTGGAATCAACACGATGTTGTTCCGGTGGAGGAACTGACTGAACAGTAACGGAGTTATCCGGGACAACAGAGGTTGAGAACAACCAAACAGGCAACCCAACAGTTAACCCGGGAAGGGACAACGTCGCCATGTAAGGAGCACCAACATTTCCAAAAGGAGGAAAATGACCAGGATTCCCTTCTGAGGGGATTCCTTGGTTGGTAAACTCTGAAAAAGTTGCCATCGAACTCAAAACCACACACGGGCTGAAAAAGAGTTAAGGGCACACGATCAAACGGTCGACAAGCAATATCTAAGCAGGCGTGTAATCGTGGGTGATTAATTTTTACCACATTGGAAAGTAAGAAATTCTACCGTTTCATGTTTTAAGAGTCGAGAAACGATAAAAATATGACTCTATCTCTTTCAGAGTTGACACAAGCGTGAAAGGACAAGCGCTTGACGGTCTTTTCAAGTTTAGGGAGTCAGAAAAGACCAAATGACTGCTCGGGAAAAACTAGGCACAAAGGGTGTACCAAATATCCGTGAACTGCAATATACACCTTGGTTTCAAATAATGAAACAGAAATTGACCAAGGACTTTCCGTACGTGCAGGTAGTCTCCCCGAATGCTGTGTTCGGTGTATCACGGGTATAGGGCGGCAGACTCGGCTTCCTGTGGATAAAGGATTGAAAACCTATAGGGGTCTCCCTTTATATACGCGACGGTACGGGGAGCGCAAGTCCGTACTAGCGCTGTCTAAAGCCAATAGGCGAACGACAGTTGCTAGGTTTAACGACGCCGGAACACGTCTCTAGCCTAGACCTTCTAAATATGTTGCGTTAAGTTCCAATGTTGCCTTAGGTTAATTGAATAAATTTTACAGTTGATCTTCAATTAAGTTTCAATTTTCAGGCCCTATCGTATGTAGTGTCTCAAAAGACGCCTAAATGCAAAGCTACATGAGAAAAGAAATATTTTCAATTCGATGAATGCTATCTAGTTAAGGGAAGAGCTTCAAACAATGATGCAACAAACAACACAACTGAAAACGAAACTTTTCCAAACTAGATGACTTTCACTATCCAAAAGTATTCTAAAACATTCAACGAAGCGAATTATGCAATGTAATCTATGCAAAATTCTTTTTCCGAAAACTATGCAATTGTAATCTATGCACAATTTACTTTTTCTTTTCAAATTATAAGAATGCACTCAATGCATTTTTCGATGAAACGAGAATCTACTTAATGCACGCTTTTAAAAAGAGAATGCAATCAGAGCGATTTTTAGTTTTCAATCACTAAACAATGTGATCTAAGTCCAATGATGAATCTCAAAAACACTTTTCGATGCAATGTGATCTAATGCATTTAAACGAAAAGCAAACTATGAGACGAAAACTAAAAGAACGCAAATCTCCTTAAAGAAGGATGAAAGCAAAAGGGATGCAAACAAACACTAAGAATGCAATCATTGTTTCAAAATACTTTGTGACAAAATCCCTCAAAAGTTGACAATACATATGCGGTCAAACACAAAAAGGACTTCCAAAGCAAGAGATCAAAACAAGGCATTCATTCCCTTTTACATCAAGTAATCATGGAAAGAAGACATTCCAAACAATGAGCAATGTAATCTATGCTCATACAGAGGAAAGGCTGGAAGGGAAAGACACACTGGTGAAGGATTTAGGGAAAAAATCTTCAAATTTCACACATCCTGAAATTGGCCCGACTTGTACATTGACAACTAGCGCCAAGTGGCGCGACTTGTACATGGACAACTAGCGCCAATGGCCAATTGGCACGGGTTGCTAACTGACAACAAGCACCAATTCCTGAAAATGAAAAAACAAAGAATTTCTCCCAACCAAAACCAGACTTCCCACTTCAAGATGAATCTAAAACAAACCCAGAAGAAAAGTACTAACCAAAATAAACTTCCGAACAAGGATAACCCTACCACCTACAGGAAATGGCGCGACTGTCTGGCTGTAATCCGCGCCAGACAGGGGATGGCGCGAGTAATGAACTGGCAACCTGCGCCAATTGGCGCGACTGTCAGGTTATAAACCGCGCCAATCAAGCCAACCATGAAAAGATGAAAATACGGAAAAACAGAGGTCAGATCTGATCCTCTGGGGCTGAACCAAAAGCCAAAACACAAAAAGAACCCAACCCAGAAGGCTGACCAAGCAAGCAGAATCGAGAGACAAATGGCAGGGCAAGACAAAGACTCCAAGTTGTTCAGTCCGTAAACCAAACCGGAGATTGACTGAAGTAGCGTTGATCTACTCCGCTAATGCAAGGCAGAAGCGTTTCGAAGGCTATCTGGCTGTACTTCAGGCTCCGTCTATAGTTTACAAATCAAACAACAAGCTGGATCCCCAGCGGAGTCGCCAATTTGTTGAGGAGGTAAATCCCCTCTGCGGACAGAGGCGATCCCTACTAGCCCAACAGGGGTCTAGCAACAAACAAACAATGCTATGACGCAAGCTCCTAGTTACGAATGGAAAGACTAGGAATAGAAGCCTACCTGGATTCCAACGTTATAACCTGAAGAAGAAGTGTCCCCGTCCTTCAGCCCTGGCAGATCACAATCCTTCCACGATCTCCGCGGATGAACACCTGCACATAGAAGAAACAAACAGATACAAACATAGAAACCAGCATGCGTAACTAAACATCGGTCAGAAAAGATATTACTCGCATTAACATGATGGAAAACGGAGTGGAACCATAATCATAGTCATCTATTAAATAATAAACGAATAGAGGTTACAACCAAGTTCTGACGTCGCAGCCTCCTTCGAACGGGTCCCCGGTCGTCCACGTCTCGCAAAGCTCGCCAAGGAAAGGGAAAACCTCTCCAGAGTCTCGTGACAATGGTCTCCTTACTTGAATTGGCCTTAAGGGAAAGAGAGGATTCTTTACAGCACAAAGGCACTTGGGAATATGGAGATGCAAAGCTTCAGCACTTCAAGACTATCAGCCCTTCAGCCTTTCAGCCTTTCAGCCCCTTCATCAATGGATGAAGGCTATATTTATAGAGGAGAGGAGGAGGTTGGGATCCCTACAATAGTGGAAGGAAGGCCTTATCCTTTGGGAGGTTCCCCATATGGTGGAAACAAGAGGCCAAAGGAGGAAGGCCGTGGTTATTCAGGCGAAACCACTCCTGATGACTCATCCACGAAGTTGTTGTAATCGAAACTTCACCTCTTTTTTAAAAAACTTTCCATAAACAGAGTGGCGCGGGTACAACACTGGGACAGAGCGCCAATTGGCACGGGCTCAGTTTTAATTTTCCCCCATTGGCGCGAGTACATAATGGGCTACCAGCGCCAATGCAAAAACATTTGTTTTTAGGGGTCTGCTCAGGAAATGATAAACAGGAGAAATGTTGTCCTCATGGAAAGGGATGCAATGAAGGTATTTTCAAGGCTTGACATTGCTCACAGGTCACATAATGGGTTCTCCATTGTGCGGGACGGGGAATGGTAGGGACGACAGATGCTGTGTAACATATATATATACATATATCTATATATATATATACAACCCATACGTTTGTCCTACAAAATTAGGGCTTATGCCCGATCATGTTCAGTATCAAAAATATAGTAAAGTCATCCAGTAAAATCTATATATCTAATCCTGTGGTCCCTGCCCAACATTCATGTTCCTATAGAACATGATAGCAGTCGCTACAAGGCAGAATAACCGCACCCAGTCTCGTGGTACTTCAACTACCCATCTCTGGATAGCCTCTGGTAGGTCCTCTGATGTAGACATAGGCACTTGGTGAGTTAAACTCTCCAAGTTTCTCTAAATGGCATGAAGGGTTCTGCTAGGGTCTTCGGCATCCGCTTCACCTCTATGGCACTTATGCCTTGGGTATCCCTTAGGACAGACTGGTCCCATATCTGTATCATGGTCATCACATAATTTTTTAAGTCATTTGAATCCAATCAAAAAAAAAATGCATAATAAAAAAAACAAAATTGAGTCTCTTGATTCTTCATATATATAACTGAGTGAAGGACTAGATTTGGATCACCACGAAAGTCCATCCTAGCATAGGGAAAATTTTCCACAATGATAACTTGTTCCTCCCAGGATTGTAAGAACTCGTCATACCAAGTGGTTCGGGGAACTTCACTTCCCCCTAATCTCTTCATCAGATCAACCCACTGAGCTATTCTTGGATCTCTGGGGCTACTGATGGTTGAGATGACTTTGGGTCGAAGCCCTGGAATCCTCTCAAAGAAGAATGTCATCAAAATTTTTCCATGCCCAAAATGTTTAGTTTTTTCCTTCCGGATAGAAGTCAACTGTCTTTTCATATTTCTCAGCAATGTTGTGCACCAATCAAAGAGATGAATCAAACATTCTACGGCAATGCTCATTTGTGTCCTCGAAGACTGGTGTAGAGAGGCAGATCATGCTACTCTGCCAATGGTAAAGAGGAGTATATTCATATATATCTCCTTCAGATCTTTGATTGGAATCTGTGTGAAAACTTTTTGCGAATCCTCTATGGAGTAGACTTGGACGTAATATTCTATGGTAAGCCCTCCCAAAGGCTTCCCGTGTAAATCTATTAAGTCTCCTCTCCGAGAGAGTCCAGTGATGAAATATATGTCTTCCACTTCTATGCGTAGTGGCATATGATCTATAATAAAGCATCTTCTTCTGGATCCCAGTAATCTACCAACATTTGAAGTAATCGGACATTAGTTTTCATGTTTGGCATTTTTAAAAACTTGAGCAATCCACAATTTCGAAGAATATCGAGCGAATTTTGATCTTCCATCACTTCATTGTTGATTACACTATGTTCATGCTCCCTCCAGCTAATAAACATCCCGAGAAAAATCATTAAATCCTTGATTAGGTTCAATTTTTAAATTCTCAGTCTGCGCATACGTGCTTTGCTTATACACAGTTGTGTATGATACACAGGTTCATCCACACAAACCCTCGTATGCGTAGAGGGTTTCATCAAAAAATACCTTTCCTACAGTCAAATTTCTAAATTTTTACCTTCAAATGGAATGAAATTGATGACAAGGATGAATTTAGAGCTTACCTAGTTGATTTTGCGCAATTTGATGGTTGATTTCTCCAGTTTTGAGAAAAGGAATTTTTGCTCCAAAAGCTTCTTCTCCACTTCTGCAATGTGAAAATCACCGAAATATGAGGTATATGGTGTATTTATGCCCATAATTTGAAATTTTTTTGAAAAAATTATTTATGCTTATTTTTAGAATCCATCTAAGGCTGTATAACCATTTTGCTTTTATGCGTTGGGCAAGGTATTTTTAGATACATTTTGCTGAATTTGATATTTTTTTGGTTTTACTTCGGATCCATGATCGCCGACCTATCATGGTAGGTATATGATTTTGAATTGGAATATAGGTTAAGGATTCCACTTTCTATTGCATTCTACATACTAGCCTCCATTCAGATCACTTGCCATAGGGTCGATCCCATCATATCATGAGTACTTCACCCATTTCACTAACTGGTTTTTTAATCATGACTTGGTCGTAGAGCCTTCCTTTACATGGGCTTCCTAGTTAGTTCCTCACTAGCATTTGTCGCCCATGCTGCAATTTATGTAGGCTCGGGAGTCCTCTTTAGTCTTGCCATGACTTATGCGTCGAAGCTTCATTCTTCTTCTTCTTCTCTATCATTTTTTCTGGCCATTTCCCTAGAGGCTCCATTATGATGTTGAGTTGTATTACTGCATTGCATATCGACTACTTGTTTATCTTGTCCTTTAGCTGGCTTCATTTGGACTCAATTTTTAAGCCATCTTTTGACCATGCCTTTCTGTACAAGTTAACCATGCAATCACTTATCTACCACGACTTGACACCTTTTTACCTATGGATGGAACATTCCTTTGAGTATCACTTACCAGTTTTTGCCACCTTGCATTGAGCATAGGATTTTTCCTATCCCAAGAACTAGTGCATCTGTTTCATGATACTCGTTCTATCCATTGTACTATAGCATTATTTTATTCTTTTTCAGGACTTGAATATGAAAAAGAAAAAAAAATTAAATATTTGAAAAAGAGTGGGAACGAGATATTACTTCCATATTTGATGGAAGCTACAGTGTTAGTTTTGTCACCCTTGAACAAAGCACAAAAAAACTATGTCGTTCCTTCATTTGGAATGGTTTTATTTTTTGACTTAGGAGAAGCCATAACCTTGTTTCATGAGTCATTTCTCCCCCTGTTGGTTATCTCTTCCAATCATATGGAGGGTTTTTTTATGCCTCCTACATGACAAACTTATACAAAGTTATCATTTGCTACCATAGTCAACATGAGTCATGCTTTTTTTCAAGGGAAGTTAACCTGAGTCGGCCTTTCTGCGGTGTCTCTTGACTCGTTTTTGAGTCGTCCTTCCAAATCTATTTAGTATCTTGTTCTATCACATCAAATGTTCCGTCCTTTTCTCATGCTGGTTTGGGAAGGTCTCCATTGACTTCTTGCTGGCGGGTTTGTCTCTTATCGACTACGGCATATTGCTCTAAGAGCAAACCTAGAGCGGAACCTTGGTCCTATTTACATCATTTATAGGTGACCTTGTGCTCAGTATTTGATCATCATCATGGGTCTTTAACTGAGTGGGTTCCCTTTTGTTTGACATTAGCTCACATTATCACACCTGGGATTTGTGCAGTACCTTGATTTCCATTTGACCCTATCAGTGGATATCTCTCCTCTTTGTCAGCTTTCATGATTGGTTAGTTTAGAGGGTTTCTGCCGTGCGCTAGCTTCATCTTGTGCATGCTAAAAACGTACTTCGGGTTGGTTACTTCACTCTACTTTGTCTGATTCCTTCCAAATCTTGGCCCGTGAGTTGCACTTGCGCTGGACTGATGTGGGATGCCTTAATTCCTTCCTTCTAGTAGATCTTTTCCCATCAACTTCAACTCATTTCTCTAGGAATAAGGTCTAGAGTCTTTTTATCAATACCTTAGGGTTTTCAGTCATTAGTGGCAAACTCTTCGCTATCGACAGTGAGGATACATCGTTGCCTCCAGATTGGTAGATTCTCTCAAGTGTTCGACCTCAACTCATTTATTCGCACTTGTTAGATTGTACTAGGGCACCTTGACACTCATTATAATTATCGATGGGTTGTCTCGCGTTTGTTAATGGTATACATCAATGACCGATAATCAAAATATTTCTCACATGGTCGACTTTAGCTCATTTATTCCCATTATGTAGAATTGTGCCATAGTGATCGGTGAATAACTCGGGTTTGCATCAACATGATTTGGTTCACATTGAAAACTTATTTAGTTTTCTTCCAGTGACACCATCCACCTTTATATGTTGCAGTTTCACCATAGAAACATCCTATATGTTGGCTCCCAAGTTACGTGATTGTACCATTTGTCCCACCACTTATGATTTGGTACTTGGAGATTTAGTTGCTACTTTTGTGATCAGATATCTGTTGCAACATCATTGATCGGTCTTCTATATGATACTTGGACTTGATTTTGACTTATAATTTCAGGCAATGATCAGATGATTCACTATGTACTTTACATTTCAGCTATACTTGTATAAATATTGGATCTGCTCTGTATTTCACATGCGGACATGCTTATCTTTCACTGAGAATGGATATGCCCACCTCAGACACGAGCCATCTCTCTAATCTCTCTCACTGGTTTTTGAGCAGGCTGAAATTTGGTGAAGTCCTCTTTAGTCCTTGCAAGGTTCTCTCTATGCACAAAATACATTTTGGCTATTAGATACCCCTTATGACCTCATATATTAGGGGGAATCTATTATAGCATCATTTATCACCCTTGTATACTTGATGATTTACACTTTGGCCTTGAGCACCCTTTGCCCCAGACTTGAATATTTTCTCAAAAAATAGTGTCTTAAACCCATACGCGACTCTGCCCAGAATTTTCCTCATATACATGCGAGTCCATTCATAGAGATCCACATATACCTTTTTATTCATTAAAAAATATATATATATATTTTCCATATTTTTGAGGCGGGGTTGATGGTTATTCCAGTAATTTAACCACCCCAGCCCATGGCCTAACTGTTCCCAACTGCATAAACTAAATTGAGGGAGTATAAAACCCCCTCAAAGGAATGGCCTACGAGAGAGAGAAAAATATAGATATTATACTATGTTGGAGCCCTATTCAAGTTTGGTATTCCCGTGCCTCCTGCATTTCCCAGGTATATTCAGGAAACCCTTATTTCCTTGAGATGTTCATCACCCTATATGACATCTATTGTGCACACATCTTGGAAGAATTCTTGAGAGGCTATGGATGGATAGATCCGGAGGACAGTATGCTCGAAGGCCGTGGCAGGATTCAGGTGATCTCTCCACCGTTGATTATTGTACGTGTCATTCATAATAAGAAGAACCATCTTGTTCCCGATTTTTATGTGTCTACTATTCTTTATACATGTTTAATATTCATTAATTGAACATTTAATATTTCTTTTATGATATTATGCATGGTTTTCGCTAATATATAGGATCTATATATGTTGTACAACTAATTTTTGAGTTCGTTCTTTGTTGATTTATAGGTTTCGGAGCACAAAGTGTTGCAGGGGGTTTGCACTCTGTGGGATTTAGATCAACTGAGGGACTTCCAGGTAAGTTCCACAACCAGTAGTATCTATTTTTCAACATAAAAGTTGGTTAAGTGAGTCTTTCTTGTAATGGTATGCCCCTGATCTGTGAAGGTTGTCAACCCAAGACCTTTAGGGTATCATTTCCTGAAACACGATGCACGTGAATGGTACCAGTGGAATATGCTTTTGAGTAGATCTTATTATTTGTTCTCTTCTCATGTTTCAGGGATGTAACATGTTTAAGGGGGGTGTAATGTAGTATACCTATGGGGTATAATATAGTGTATGGAGGGAGGTACCTAAGGGAATAATATGTTGTAATAATGTAAGAATGATAAATAAATGGGCCATAGTTAATAAATAAATTGGTTAACCCACATTATGAAAGGGACCACATGTAGTTAGGGAATAAAGTGATAAGCCCAATGTATTGGACGTATGGTATTGAGAGACCCATGGTAACTACCCATGGTATTGCATGTATGAAACCTATATAGAGGCTAGAGACCCTCCATTGAGAGATGTCAAGGATTATTGTATTGGAAAACATATGGCTTATGGACTGATATCCTTCCTTAAGGAGTGAATACATGGTGTTGCCCTACCTCAAGGGTTTTGATATTAATGAAGATCTGAAGTTTTATCTTCTATGGTGTTATTTCTTGGGCATATTTTCCATTTTTATGCATTTTCTTGTCATATCTACTATAGATAAACTAAATTTATCAAATATATTCTAAAAAATGGTTTGTAATTCTATAGGAAACTCCTATAATTTAACTAAATATATCAACTTAGGTAAAGCATGCTTAAAGCTAAGAAATGAATCTATTTATAACACATATAACTCATAATAACAACTCAATAAATGAAAAGAATTAAATTCCCAACTTTTTATAAGAAATGACAAAGTCCAACATTCATTAAACTAACCATAACAATAAAGAAAGACATGAAAAATATAAGTAATAAGCATAAAAATGAGATATAGAAAAGTAAAATAGGGTTTCAAAATATCTTGTGGGTGGTATGTCCCCAAGTTTTTCAAGGACCTAAGAAAAATAAACACTAGCTTCTTGCCAAAGAAAACCATTTCTCCATTAATTAAAAATCTGCATTACATAAGATTGAAATAAATATTACTTCATCGTGCTTGAGCTTATGAAGGTTTCTTAATAGTTTTTTTCATGGTTCTTAGGTTTAATAAGGCTTAATGATTAATTAAGGCTTATTGACCCACTTGGCCATCTCACATGATCTAGATTCACTTCAATGACACCCATATCTTAGTGGAAGTCTTGTGAAAAATCCCTACAAAGGAATCATATGATTGTACAAGAACTTGTTCATTGATATTGAGCCTAATAAGATTCAATAATATATTGAGGCACTTTTTTTCATTCTTCAACTATGTCCAAGTCCTTGCAACCCATCCTTGGTGTGAAAAGGGCCCTAATTACACCATGTACTACCAGGATGCCAAATATTTTTTATAGAAGGTTTGTGAACTTTTGGTTTGTAGGTGTTGTTCACAGTGATTGAGTCTAAGTAGTGGTATTGAGGACCTAATTCACAAAAAAAATTTCCCCTAAATATAGTGATAAATCTATAGAAGACTAAAATTTATGGATTAATCCCCTCATTTTCTCCATTGACAGGGTTTAGATATTTAAGGGGATTCCATTGCATGAAAACTACTCATGGCATTAAAATCCCACTTAGATGAAAAATAAATGAAACAATAGCTTAAAGAATTATTGGTTCTATGAGATTGAGACAAATTCTTAATACAAGTATGTATTTTGGTTTATTAATTTCATTTTATCCCTTTAGTAGGCTATATATGTATACGAGGGTCTTGTGTGGTCATTCAATGATTGTTTAATACATATCATTGAATGGTGAACATATTGTTAGCCATAAATAAATTTTTGTCATGGAAAATGATGGCTAAAATAGGTCTTGAGCCTTCAAGAGATTATTTTCATAGAAAATTGCTCATTCTTGAAGCCTTCTGATGCTGCCTAAAATCAAAAAGTGATTTTCACTCCTATTTCATTGAATAAATCCACCAAGAAACCATGCTAATATCCAAAAAGACTATTTTTAGGCCATGTTCCATCATTTTCTAAACCTATTTTCACTCACTTTTTCCCTTATTCATCCTCCATTTTCCTATGGAAAATCTCCTTTTCTCCTTCTCATTTACCCTTCATTATCCTAAAAAGTCTTCAAAAAACCATTTTAAACTCATAAGAAATCATTTTTTATGGTTTAAATTGTCTTATTTTACCTATCGAAACACTAAAAAACTCAAAAAACTCACTAAAACCTTGTTCTACTCTTTTTATTAAAAATTTGGGTTTTTATCCCCTTCTGGCTTAGCCCCCATCTCCTTCTTCATCATAAAACCAAGGTGCTATGATCAAGCGCCTAGCCACTAACCCCTTTCCCTCCGCTCCTAGTCACCTTATCTCCCCACGGGACCACTGCTCCCACACCCCTCTTTAAGCCCCCATCACATCGAAAATTCACCGATTTTCTTCATTACCCATGCCTTCTCCTTTGTCGATGTTTCCACAGCCAATGCAATCTGCACCGTTGATCTATCAAGATCAACGGTTTCCCTCACTCCATTTTCCCCACCTTCCCATATTTTACTCGCCTTTTCCCCTAACTATTTTTCCCTTTATCTTTATATCCCGCCTTAGGTCACCTTTTCTCCACAAGATCGCACCCCTACCTTATCCCTAGCCCCCTTCTCCCTTGTATTTATTTACCCCCCGACGATAGATCTCCACCTGACGATAGATATCCACCATCGATTTGGGAGATCTGACAGTAATAATTCACCCTCACCATCCCTTTCTTTCCTTAGCCACATTCTGTTATATTTTTCCGCACCATACTTTTCAAACCATGGAGCAATCCCAGCCGTAGATTATAGGCCTGAAGCCTTGATCTGAAGGCCTCCATATGTCCCCTCCTACCCTTCATCCTTACGAATTATATAAATCTTTCACCCCCACAAATATATCTTAACCGTCGATCTCATTAGATCAGATGGTAGCCATCACCTTCCGCATCTCCCAAACTCCTCTATCTGTTCTCCTCTCCAAACAATATCCACCGTTGATTAATCAAATCCAACAGTTCTTGGTAAATGTTTCCCATCCAAACCCTCCGGACCCAGCTCCCACTACCCAATCCACTCTCCCAATCATATTTGCCTGGTTTCCACTAATTCTCCAAGAGCACCTTTCCCCATTACGCTCATCCCTCCTTGCGTTGGATCTGCCTCGCCTCATCCATGGTTAGCATTTATTTAAATTAAAAATTTTGCGCCGCGGTTTAACGATCCAAAATCATGCGGAGGCCGCTAGTTTTGAAAAAGCCACACGTTCCTTTTTATTCGATGGCGTTCCCTGCGGCCTAATACACCACTCAATCACAGCATTGAACATCATGACATGGCAGTACAATATTAATTGTTGTATACGTTTTAAACCTATTTTCCACAGGTTTTCTCCCATAAATACCTCTTATAATCACTTTATCTTAAACTCCTCTACAACCTCCCAACCTCCATCCACCTCGCCGGCTTCAGTGCATCTGATTTTCCAACTTTGCAAGATTTTATATATTTTGTGGTTTGTTGCGGGTTCTGGTGGTTTTGGTAGAAAACCATCCTACGATTACATAAGGGCAGGCAGGCCAATAGCCTCATAGATCCAAACAGTAAAAATCACAAAAAGAGGAAGTTAATAGGGTTTGTTTCCCAGGTTAAGTGATTATACATGAGAGAATAGTCCTTATTAACAAACCCTCCCCATTTGATGAAAACCTCCTGTCCATAGCAAAGAGAAAAGACAGTGAAACTTGAAGATTGAAGGTTAACGATAAAAAATCGAATATTTGAAGACTTAACCAAGAATTTAATGGTTGATACAGAGGATTAAAGGGAAATTCAGCAAATGATTAAAGTTAAAGGGGTTGATACGTAAGATTGAAGGATTAAGGGTTTAATCCTATAGTTTTAAAGTTAAAAAACACAGTTTAAAGGTGAATTCAGCTAGCAAGAAAATTTTAAAGCCCCGAAGATGATTATAAAGGCCCAAAAGCAATATCAAGGCCTAATCAGGGTTTAAAAGTTATAAATTTTGACAGATCAGCAGGAGGAAGGCTTTAAATGCCAAATCATCAAATCAATTATTCCTCCAAAGATTAGCAATTCCACCTATAGTTTTATTTTCCTCAAAAGACTACAAATTGAATGCACAATCGGAGATATTTTCCAAAGACAGCTTAAAAGTAAATTTCGAGCCTACCAAAGGTCCTCAAAGTCAAAAAAAGCAGCATAAGTAGATAATATCAAATAAAATCAATTAATAAGAGTTAATACATATCATTTCTTCTCCACTGGGCCTCCCAAAGGCCGAGAAGCACTTACTCTTCATTAATTGAACAAATGAATGCTTATTACACTTCACCTCCTCATTTTTCTATAAAAACTCCAAGAGGAGCACATTGTTAAGGGTTGGTTGCATACTTATTGAATGTAAATAGCTTTTGAGGCTGTTGAAGATTTGTTTTTTAATTGAAGAAAGATATGCTGAGATGAGAATTTTGAAGCTGTAAAGACCTACTGGACTTGAAGATTGTAACTGGTTTGAACATAAAATATACAAGCTAATTTATGGGATCCTGGTCTATGTCAATGTTGATGTTTTTCTTACTGTAATAGTGTTTTTCTTATATTTTCCATACTGTCCATTTTATCTGACAAAGAATAGAAAATATAGATTAGGATTTACTTCTAAAGTACCCTAAATCTCACTGATAAGATTTATCTTTATGTTTTCTGCTAACTGTTGCTTTGAGGATAATTCAATAGAGTATAACCAGTGAAATGTGTGGTGAGCCCATGTTTTCTAACTACAACTTGAGATATTTTCTTTGAAAGTTCTTGATAAGTCTGCTAAGTAAATTTGAACTAGGGAAGTCTATGGTTAGCTCTGTCCTCTAGTTTATCTCCAATAGTAGCTTTGAAAAGTTCCCTAAGAGTATGCTGAAAGCAGGATAGGTTCAAAGTCCTTACCTGATCTTAAGCTACCCTTTGTTCTCTTATATGTTTTCTACTTTCTGAAATTAATCTATTAGACTGCTAGATTGTTGTCTAAAAAGCATGCTTTATTAAAAGTTTTCCTAAAAAATTCTATGGTTTGCCCTGTCCTTTGGCTTGCTTCAAACAATTTCTTTGAAAGGCTTTTCTTGTTTAGTGAATTTAATAGATTCTGGAATGGTTATTAGCTTTGTTTCTTTCACAACACTTTAAATGTTTCATACCACAAAATCTACCTGAAGAGATATTTTGAGATAGATGAATTGCCCCATAAACCACTCTTGAAACCTATTATCAAAATAAATCATTTTGTGACTCCATAGCCCAATGGATTGACACTGTTTCTTACCTATCCTATCAGCTGAACCATTTTCTACCTACTCACACCTTTACCCTTCAAAATACTTCCTTCATTTTGATGATATTCATCCCAACCAAAACAAACAAAACCCTTGTACTTTATAACTAGCCTAAAATCATATCATAAGCCTTAAAGATCATATCTTTGAAAACACTTATATAGAGAGATCCCTCTCTAAATCTAGGAGGGCTAGATCCTAAGATTCCAAAGTGGTTTTGATGTAGGCTCTATAGTGTTTGTTCTTGCCAATCTTGCAAACTACAGAGACCTAACATAGTGTCGACCATATTAGGGACATTGAGTAATAGATAAATTCAAAACTCAACATACCCCTATTTCTAAATGAAACAAGTGTCACCAAGACTGGTTATATATTATTGTTGATGGTGAACAACAACCAAACCTTGAAAAAAAGTAAAAATCCCTCACCTGGTGACTACATTGGTATTTAGTAGGCCTGTTAAACCCACTAGTTTTTCCTAAGACTCCACTGGGAAAAATTTATCATAACATCATACTCACTCAGTTAAGAATACTTTGAAGATTGAGTTTTCTTTGAAAAATATTAGCTAGCCTCTTAAAGACTATTATATTTGGCTAAACCTTTCTTATTGTTTTGTCTAAAAACAACCATATAGTGGCTTCTAGAATAATTCCCACTAGAGACTATCCTGACCGAAATCCTCCTGAGCTAGTTGATAATCCAGAAAGTATCTTTAGGAAATCTCCTAAATCCAAGACTTCAACTGTTGTCAAAGCAATTCATAGAGATAATTATGTCCCTGAAAATCTCTCAGCTCTACAAGATACACAAGATGACTTAAGAAACCCATTGAGAACTAAGTCACTTAGTGATATAGATCATATTGACTTGAGCCTCCTCACTCACCCTAACATAGTGGTGAACATACTGATAGTAGAGAATCCACTACACCTGAACTTCATTTCATTCATACCTTTGGTTTTTCTCATCCTAGATCTGCTCAACAGTATTTTGCTGGTCCAATTACTTCTATTTTCCATACACCCACTATTCAAACTACTCCATTCCACCCTCCTCCTCCTTTTCCACTTGTAAACCCCCCATTCTTCCCACAACCTCCTATCATGGTAGCATGGTATGCTCCTCTAGTCCTACCTTTACCTTGAGCCAATTTTCCACCGGACTATCAGTCCAAGATTCCATTGTATGATGCTAGTGGTTCCATTACTGCTCAAATACATGTGGACAACATGAATGACTATTTTGATAGAAATGAGATAGATGATGAGACCATTGAACTTAGATTATTTTCTGAAAGTTTATGGGGAGAAGCAAGAAAATGGTTCAAAGGCTTAACCCCTCATAGTATTAATGATCTACAAGCTTTTCATCAAACATTTATAAAAAAATGGCAGGTTAGGAAGAACCCTCTCAAAATACTTTCAGATTATAATAACCTTAAGAGAAATGTTGGGGAAAGTGTGCAAGATTATTGCACTAGATTTAATAGTGTTTATAATGCACTTCCCCCAGATTTGAAACCTCCACAAGGCTCAGATTTGGCCAAATTCCCTGAAGGATTTGATCCTAAAATGACCTACCAGCTAAGAGAAATGGATCCCTTAACTTCAGAAGACATGCAGAAGGGAGCTCTTGGTGTGGAAACAAATCTGATTGAGAAGAGAGATAGAATGAAAACTGAGAATATGGTATCCTATAGGGAAGACACTGCACCTTCCACATCTGACTCAAAAATGGAAAGGATGATGGAGAAGATGATGTAAAGAATGAGCATGCTTTAGAGAGCTCAATCTAGAGAAAATCAATTAGCTCCTCAAAACAGGAATCAATCCAAAAACAAAAATTAGAACTTTAGGAGAAATCAACCTCAAAATAGACAAAGAGATGTTGATCAACAGATTAGACCTCCTTTCTAGGAAAATTATATTAATGAGGATGAAGAAACAAATAAACAAACAAAGGATGAGCACATGAACATGTTGGGAGTAAGAAATGAGGATTCTGATTTCATTTATGAAAGAAAAAAAGGTCTATATACACCCTATGATGATAGAAGACCAGAAACTGAATACTATGAACCAGACTTTGAAAATGCCATCATAGGATCACCTAAACAATATGACCTAAGAAATAAAAAAATCAAGAAACTCCAAAGAACAAAACCTCTGATAATTATGCCAAAAATAGCCCTGTAAACACCACAAAAAAGAGAACATAAAATAATAAATTAGTGGCTGAAAGTTCTGATTTAAACAAGAGAAAAAACACCCAAATCAATAAAAAACATGGTGGTGACCCTAGCAGCACTAGTATTTTAGATAATTCTCCTGAAAAAACCATATCTACTACTATAAATAGTAGAAATCAGCATCTTGATTTTGCTGATGAATCAGTGACTAAGAAGGCTGAATCAAACATTTCAAAAAATCAAATTCCTTTTAGCCTAGAGAGTGAAATAGCCAAAATCAAAATCTCTATTCCACTCACCGATTTAGTCACTCAAAATGTATATAGAGGTCAAGTTTTGAAAGCTTTGAACATAGAAGATATTCATGATACTATCAATTTAAATGATGATACCCCAGAGCTTCTGTTCGGTCCTGAGATTGAAGGAAAATTTCAACAAGGAACTACCCCTCCTTTCTACATTAGTTTGAACATCCATGATAATATTTTTCACAACGCCATGATTGATTCAGGAGCATCACATAATCTCATGCCTAAAGTAATAATGGAAAGATTAGGTCTAGAGGTAACCAGACCATACGATGATTTATATTCCTTTGACTCAAGTAGAGTGAGATGCCTAGGCCTAATAAAATATCTATGTGTTAACTTAGCCCAAATTCCAGCCAAAAGCTTAGTGATGGACATTGTAGTGGCTGATATACCCCCCAAATATGGCATGCTTCTTTCAATATCATGGGGTGCTAAGTTGCAGGGTACTATGCAGATGGATATGACTTATGCCACCATCCCTATCTTCAGACAACCTAGAAGACTCTATTAGGAAACACACATGAAATACATGGTGAGTTACCAAGAAAGACTAGAAAATTCTCCTCTCTGTTCTATACATACTAATATTGACTCATTCATTCTTTAGAATGATGAGATCCCCAATGAGAAAGAGTTAGTCAAAGAAACATCAACTAATATAGTGTTTCCTCCGCATCCAAACATATTGGCAACCATATATGAAGAGGAAAACAAGGAGAAAAATAAGAGACAATTTGTTGATTCAGATAATTACAGCAAACAGATCATTGATCTTGAGGTCCAAAACAATCATAAAAATACTACCAATCATGGACATCAAAGGATAAAACCTCAAAACATTGAAAAATTTGAGGAACAAAAAAAAATGCAACATGATGTAGACCTACAGGAAAAACTCAGTGATAGCTGTAATAAACAAAACAAAGAGGATAGCAATGAAATAAATGAAAAATTTGAAAATAGTCCTCTTTGGAATATGAGTTTTGATGGGTCTTGCTCTAAAACTGGTGTAGGAGTAGGCATATGGGTGCATAACACTGAAACCAATCATGCTGAGGGAAATTCCTTTAGATTAAACTTCCAATGTACCAATAACATAACAGAGTATGAGGCTCTCATTTTAGGCCTGCATTTATTGAAAAAATTAGGGGCTAAAAGAATAACAGTTCATGGAGATGCAGAATTGATAATCAAACAAGTAAATGGGGAATATACTGCCAAACATCCTAGACTTAGAGCCTATAGAGATGATGCCATGGACTTGTTAAAAAAAAATTCTGAATTCAAACATACTTTTGTGCCAAGGAACCAAAACATTCTAGCCAATGGATTAGCCTTTGCTGCTAGAACTTGTCTAACACCTTCTAAAAGCAAGTTATGCACCACCCAAGTCAAAAGTAGACCAGTTGTCCTGGATAATGAAGAATGCTGACAAGTATTTGATGGAGATAAACAAATAGAAGACTTCCTACAGTCCAAAAATGAATTTGATATACCAAACTTAGATTCAGAGTATGAAAAAGATTGCTTTACTGAAGAAAACCCAATTTTTGAAGAAGAAAAGTCTCCTGAGATTGTTGATATAAATCTATTAACTCATCAACCCAAACATACAACAGAAAATAGCATATATTTAGAACAAGAAGACTTAGAAGTGCTGCAATCTAAATATCATAGCTTTCCAAAAGGACTGGTCCCATTAGAAGAATTGTTTGACTTGAATGATGTTTCCAAAAGGCCAAAACTGGAACCTATTGAATCTGAAGTGGAAGAATGCAACATAGGCAGTGAGGAGAAGCCTAAAATGATCAAACTATCTAAAAAACTGCAAGCTCATATTAAACTGAAATACATTGATCTTTTTAAAGAATTTTATGATGTTTTTGCATGGAGCTATGAAGATCTAAAATCATATGATACAGAAATAATCTAGCATAAGGTACCCCTCAAAGAAAACCAGAAGCCTTTAAAAAAAAATTGCGCAGAATCAACCTATTCAATTACCTTTGGTAGAGAAAGAAATTAGAAAAATGTATGATGTTGGAATTATAGTACCTGTTAGATACTTAGAGTGGGTGTCTAATCTTGTATCTGTTAGGAATAAAACAGGAGAAATAAGGCTTTGCATTGATTTTAGAATCTTAAACAAAACCTCATTAAAGGAAAATTATCCCTTGCCCAAAATGGATCATATCTTACAAAGGGTAGTTGGTTCGAGAAGAATTTCTTTGCTAGATGCTTTCTTAGGTTACAATAAAATATTGGTACACCCTGATGATCAACTTAAAACAACCTTTACTACACCTTGGGGTACTTTCATGTATTTGAAAATGCATTTTGGTTTGTTGAATGCTGGTGCCACTTTTCAGAGAACCATGGATATTGCATTTTTAGAAGAAATAGGTTAGTTCATAGTGATTTACATAGATGACATTACTGTCTATTCTAAAACAAATGAAGAACACATAATACACTTAAGAAAAGTCTTTGAAAAATCAAGAAAATTTGGGTTATCCTTAAATCCAAAGAAAACATTGTTTGGTCTCCAAGAAGGTAAAATTCTTGGAAATATCATATCAGAAGAGGGAATAAGGATATATCCAAAGAGAATTGATGGTATATCACAAATCAACCATCCTAGAAACATTAAGGAACTTCAATCTTTCATTGGAAAGATTAATTTCTTGAGAAGGTTCATACCCAATCTAGCTGAACTCCTTAGAAACATGACAAACATGCTTAAAAAGCAAGAAGGAGTTAAATGGACCTTAGAAACAAATAAATCATTTGAGCTGGTAAAACACGCACTTACCGAAACACCAGTTCTCATAAGTCCTGATTTTATAAAGGATTTCTTCATTTTTTCATTTGGATCAGAACACACAGTAGCTGCTATCCTATTACAGAAAAACATGAATGGACAAGAGCAGCCAATTGCATTTTTCATCAAGGCATTAAGAGATGCACCTTTGAAGTACAATATAATGGAAAAACAAGCCTTTTCCTTAGTTAAAGCCTTAAAAGACTTTAGAGTTTACATTTTACACTCCCACATCATAGCATTTGTGCCTCATTCAGTTGTAAAAGACATATTGACCCAAGATCCAGATGGAAAAAGAGGAAAGTGGATTGCTGTAATTTTAAAATATGACTTGGAAATCAAGCCCACTAAGCTCATAAAAGGTCAAGGACTAGCAAAAATTCTGGCTGAATCCAATTTTCAAGCTCTTGATATAAACATGTTTAATGCATTAGATTAACAAGAGGATTTGACAGCTCCAATTATTGAAGATCATTTTTTGAATTCATCTTGGTATGTTGATATTTTGTATGTTTTTCTCAATCTAAATGACCCTCCTAGTTAGTAAAAAAAGGGAAGATTCTTAAATTTGAAAGCTGTAAATTACTGCATTTTGGATAAATGGTTATATTGGAAAAATGCTAGTGGATTATTGCTTAAATGTTTTCCTGAAAATGATGCAGAAAAGATCAAGCACGAGTTTCATGAAGGAGAATGTGGAGGCCACCTCTATTGGAAATCAACTACTAACAAAATCCTTAGAGCTGGTTACTACTGGCCCACTCTCTTTCAAGATGTCCACAAAATGATTACTGCCTGTGAAAAATGCCAAATTTTTGAAGGCAAAAGAAAACTGCTTCCTTTACCTCTACAACCAATCATTGTTGAAGATCCTTTTCAGTAGTGGGGTCTAGACTTCATTGGGGAAATCCATCCTGCCTCATCTGCCCAACATAGATGGATCCTCACAGCAACAGACTATTTTACCAAGTGGATAGAAGCCATCCCATCTAGGAATGCCACAGATTCAGTCATCATTTCATTCCTTGAAAACCATATACTGTGTTGATTTGGTTGTCCTAGAAAGATCATAACTGATAATGATGTTGCATTTGGGTCTAAAAATATGGTTGAATTCTGTCATAAATATCAGATTATATTGGGTCATTCTACAGCATATTACCCTCAAGGTAATGGTTTGGCAGAATCCTCAAATAAAAGTTTGATAAACATAATCAAGAAGTTGTTGGAAGATAACAAAAATTCATGGCACAGTAAGCTAGTACATGCATTATGGGCAGACAGATTGACAGTTAAAAATTCAATTGGGATGTCTCCTTACCAGCTAGTTTATGGAATTGATGCAATATTTCCAACCAGTTTAGGAGTGTTAGTCATGAAGCTAATCCAAGAAGTACAGTCTGAAGATGATGATATGACAAGAAGAATAAACCAGACTATACACCTACAACAAACCAGAGAGGAAGTATACTTCAGAGCACAGCAACTACAAGAAAACATCAAGAATTTGTTTGAAAAAAGAACCAAGGCAAGTGAATTTAAAATTGGTGATAAAGTTTTAAAATGGGATTAAAGGGGAGAAGATAAGGTAAAACATGGAAAATTTGATAATTTATGGCAAGGCCCTTATCTTGTTCAATTTGCTGTTGGAAACAATGCATTCTTTTTACAAGAGTTAGGTGGAGCTGAATATTTTGGAGGTCCTGTAAGTCGTAGGATGCTCAAAAATTACTTCTGTTAGCTGATATTTTAGTTTCATAGCTTTTTGTTTCGTTGTAGATAACACTGCTTTTTGAATTTGAAAAAGAGAAATACAAAAACAATACAAAATAGAAAAAGAGGGCAGATATAAAAGAAGAAACATACAACCCTATACCAACAAAGAAAGTCTAAAAGTGTGCAAGCTTAAATGCCACTACTAAAAGAGACCACTGCTATTTAGTCATGCAGCCTAATCATGACTATATAGATTTAAATTGACTTCTGATAGGTTAGTGAATCCGATTTTCCAAATTGTTTAATCTTGGCTTATCAGTAGATTAGATTAGGATAGGAAGAAATGGTTCTAATCAGAACAAAATATGAGCCAAAGAAAAATAAAGAATGGTTCAAACATGCTTAAAATCTAAACCAAGAAATAATAGAAAAGGAACAGCTCTAAATAGATTAAAACCAGAGCTGAAAGAAAGATTGAAGGTTGTTTTTTGTTTTTCAGATCTTAAGCCTTCATAGTTTTGTTTTAAATTTCTGCAAATAAATTCTATGTGCAGCTTGTACATACAGCCATAGACACCATGGCAAATTAGACAGTATAATTTGATTTGATTGTGTTTAAATTTTTGTTTTAGAGAATAGAGAATAAAATCTGCCAGATAGTTTAATCCTGGCAGATAGTAGCTTAGGTAGAGAATTTATGAGTTCAACTGTTTAATCTGGACTCATGGAAGAAATAAGGGTAGATTTAGATTAGTTTCCTGCTTTCAATAAAAGAATAAAATGTTGATGTCAAAAGGTTTTCAAGTCCAAGTGCACCTTATGAAGAAAAAATGTTAGGAAAAGTAGGCTGTGTAGGTAGAATGTTTGGGAGAAATTTGTTTGCTAATATGAAATACTGATCATCCTTTTTAAGCAGCATGATCAAGGAAGAGAAGGTTTTCAATGGATAAAGGCATAGGTTTGCATCCCAAAGATTTATTTCTGAAGTTCTTGACACCTCCAAGGAGCTACCATCCCCAAGTGGAGCCACTATTAGCCATCAGTAAATTTTTGTCACGACAAATGATGGCTAAAACAGGTCTTGAGCCTTCAAGAGATTATTTTCATAGAAAATTGCTCATTCTTGAAGCCTTCTGATGCTGCCTAAATTCAAAAGGTGATTTTCACTGTTTTTTCATTGAATAAATCCACCAAGAAACCATGCTGATATCCAAAAAGACTGTTTTTAGGCCATGTTCCATCATTTTCTAAACCTATTTTCACTCACTTTTTCCCTTATTCATCCTCCATTTTCCTCTAAAAAATCCCTTTATATCCTTCTCATTTACCCTTCATTATCCTAAAACATATTCAAAAATCCCTTTTAAACTCACAAAAAATCGTTTTTTATGGTTTAAATTGTCTTATTTTACCTATCAGAACATTAAAAAACTCAAAAAACTCACTAAAACCTTGTTTCGCTCTTTTTATTAAAACTTTGGGTTTTTAGCCCCTTCTGGCTTAGCCCCCAGCTCCTTCTTTGTCATAAAACCAAGGTGTTGTGACCGAGTGCCTAACCACTAACCCCTTTCCCTTCACTCCTGGTCACCTTATCTCCCCACGGGTCCACTGCTCCCACACCCCTCTTTAAGCCCTCATCGCATAGAAAATTCACCGATTTTCTTCGTTACCCATGCCTTCTCCTTTGACAATGTTTCTACATCCGATGCAATCTGCACTATTGATCTACCAAGATCAATGGTCACCCTCACTCCATTTTCCCCACCTTCCCATCTTTTCCTCGCCTTTTCCCCTAACCCTTTTTCCCTTTCTCTTTATACCTCGCCTCAGGTCACCTTTTCTCCACAAGACCACGCCCCTACGTTATCCCTAGCCCCCTTCTCCCTTGTATTTATTTAGCCCACGATGACAAATCTCCACCATCAATCCGGGAGATCTAATGGCGATAATTCACCCTCGTTGTCCCTTTCTTTCCTTCATCGCATTCTGTTATATTTTTCCCTGCCATACTTTTCAAACCATGGAGCAATCATAGCCGTAGATCATAGGCCTCAACCCTTGATCTGACGGCCTCCATACATCCCCTCCTACCCTTCATCCTTTCAACTTATATAAATCTTTCACCCCCATAAATATATCTCAATCTTCGATCTCATTAGGTCAGACGGTAGCCATCACCTTCCCCATCTCCCGAACTCCTCTATCTATTCTCCTCTCTAAACAATCTCCACCGTTGATTAATCAAATCCAACAGTTCTTGGTAAATTTTTCCCATACAACCCCTCTGGACCCACCTCCCACTACCCAATCCCCTCTCCCAATCACTCGCTTCCATCTGGCTTCCACTAATTCCTCGCCCGAGCACCTTTCCCCATCGCACTCATCCCTACGCCGTTGGATCTACCCCACCTCATCCAATGGTTCGCATTGTTTTTCGCGCAACTTTTTCTGCCGCGGTTTAACGATCCAAAATCACACGAGACTGCTGGTTTTGAAAAAGCCACGCATCCCCTTTTTATTCGATCGCGTTCCCTCCGGGCTAAACCACTTACCACTCAATCATTGCGTGAAAATTGCTGACGGTTTTCGCAAAACCACCAATGTATAATTTCGCGCCATATGCAGTTTTTAACTTAGTTTTTGCAAGTTTTCTCCATAAAACCTCTTTAGCTTCTCCGCCTCCATATTCCACTCCTCTACATAACCTCCTTCCGCCTCCGCCAACCTTGCATGCGGTTTTGTTCTGGTTTGAGATTTTATATAACGTATTTTTGGTTTGTAATTTGGTTTGTTGCGGGTTCTATGGTGGTTTTATGGGCGAAAACCTCCTACGGTCCATAAAAGGCGAGCCGAAATGTTGACCCTCATGGTCCAAACGAGAGGTAGAAATCACGAAAAGGGAAGTTAACAGGGGCACCATTTCTGTTGCACTAGAAATTGTGAAAATTGTCACCTTGACATTCTTCTAACTGTATGAGCTCATTAACACTCATACATACCTCCTTTTCAAGTCTTACAACCTTTAGTCCTCATGTCAAGCCCTGAAACAAGAAGAAAAACCCTAAAAACCTCTGAAAGAATGGGTACGCAGGTAACAAGAAGCCTGCATGTGTTCCTAGCTTGGGTACGCAGGCAATACACTGCTTACCTGTGTTCTAGAATGCAGTTTTCCTTTGCAATGCCTACGTACCCTCCTCAAAGTCAAAAGAGCAAGAAAGTAAAGTTAAAAATTTGGTTTGAGGTCAATTCTAGAAGGTTCTAGATGAGATTTTTTGGGGATGAGTACGCTTTGATAAGGTGCATGTATCCCTCACCTTAAGGAACTAATCCCTTGATGTGAGGATTCTATCCCTTTGAAGGAGGATTCTATCCCTTAAAAGGTGGAATCCTAACCTCCTCATCTGCTCTATAAAAGGAGGCATTGGGTAGCCTCAAAGGGTTAGATTTTGGAGATTGAGAATTGGAGTTCAAGCTTTATGTGTGATTGAGTTGAAGTGCTGTTGAGATTTAGTCTTCTTTCTGTTGAGCTTTTGAGAGGAAAGATCACATACCTCTTTATGCTCCTGGAGGAAGAGTGCAAGACTTATCAAAATAGAGGAGACTCCTGCTTCGGACCCCGGGAAGGCCTTTCAAACATCAAGGCTAAGGTTGTAAGGTTCTTCTGTATATTTTAAGATTAATACAATCAAGTTTTGTTTTTCTCAATAAATTGTCATTCAATTTTTTATTTCAATAAGTTGTCGTTTGATCGTTTATTTCATAGATTCCTTGATCACTATGATAGGTATGTTTTATAATTATTTGTTATACAGGTGCTATTTAATATTTTCTTGTTTGTGGTTGCAGGTCGACAAAAGACGACACTTTGTTGCGACGAAAGACGACACTTTCTTGCGACGAAAGAACTCTTGTTGCAACGAAAGAACTCTTGTTGCGATGAAAGATTATTTATGCGACGGAAGCACTACGACCGCAAATAAGCATTTGGATCTAAGGTAGGATCGACACCTTCATAGCATTTATTTGTAAAACGAATATATTTAGAGAAAGACAAACTTAGTTGTTCGTTTGTTGCTAGATTGTCTTCTGACACTAGGGAGATCAATCTTGTCCGCAAGATCGATTTATCCGGCCAACAAATTGGCAACTCCGCTGAGGAAAGAACTTGTTTTGATTTGAGAAATGCTTTTTTCTTATTTTTGATTGATTTATACGGGCTTGTGTAACTTAGATTTACTTTGATTTGGAAAGCTTTGAAATCTTCTTTGTTTCTCTTGAACTTTTCTGGAGACCGTACATTGTTGCAGACCCTGTTAAAAGTCTTGAAAAACTTAGATTTCTTCTTTCAGTTTTAGTTTAGATTTTATTTAGGATTCTTAGTGTCTACCCAAATCTGTATGTTTTCTATCGAAAATCTCTTGTGAATGAGTCTCATAGCACTTTTTTTTTAATGATTTTCTAGAAGTTTTGCATTTTTAGAGTGGTTTTCGCTTTGTCTCTGTAGTGACCCAAAGATTAGAAGATTAAAAGTGCCATTAGCTCACTTTCGTAAATTTTATCTTTTTGATGAGTCTGACTTAGATGTGAAATTCATTCTTTTTTGAGAAATAGATCTAGTTTTCTCTTTGAAAATATTCAAACCAACTTCGTTTTAAGTTCTGAATTTCATTTTTATAAAACATATCTGGATGTTTTTTGATTTATTTGTTATTCTGGGCAAATGAATCCTTAGTTTACTGAACAACTAAGCAGAACATTCTCAAAAAAAATTAAAGCTTTTATTCAATTAGATTTTCAAAGTTTGTAGATCTCAAAATTAGTTTTCATAGTTTTGAGTGCTTTTTAGAATTTGTAGATCTCTTTTGAAGAAAAGTTGTTTTTGTAGTTTCGAGTTTTGAAAGAAAAAGGGATTTATTGTGAGCATTGATTATTTGTCTTGTTTTGAGTTCTTATGGAAAAAACAAAAATATTTTCTTCCATTTATTCTTCATGTTTAAAGAAATAATTGTCTCTTAAAAGAATTGCATTCTCGAACTCTTTCTTTAGCTAGAATTTCATTGAAAGAAAAACGAATTGATTATCATTTTTAGGTGCATTTTTTAGTGTTTTTGGAAGTCGAGTCTTCACACCATCAAAGTTTCATTTCCATACCTATTGACTTAAATAACAGCCCATAAAAACAACGCTTAATTAAAATTGATCTAGTAATCTTTTTATTTCTAGGGCTCTTATCACCAATATAGCTTAGGCTAGTATCTTGGAGTAGGGAGTAATTAACTCTCCAAGATAGTAAAAACAAACAAGTAGATAAATCTTGTGGTAGGAAATAAATCCAATTGTAATTGGTACAATCTGGGAAGCTTCTCTTAAAGGAGTTAATCACGAGATCATGTCCGAACCTTTAAGACAATCAATTTTGTTTCATTGGGAAAGATAGAAGATTTTGCGCGCATTACAAACGGTAAACCTTATATTAACCATTGTCGAGGAGCCTGGGGTCACTTGTCGGTAAACCTCGGATTGACCATGTCGAGGAACCTTCAAGAGGATTGAGCTTTGTTACTTTGCCCTTGCACGTGGGATCGGATCGTAGACTGTTCCCCCAGTTGTATTTATTACTGTTGGTAACCTTAGTGTCCATAAACTTAAGATTATTTCCTAAGGTGACGGTGAAGGAAAGATCTCACTGTACCTAGAGCAGACGTCGACTAGACTCACTTGGACTCTCTGGGGGGTTCTCTTCACTCGAGATGGTTTTGTGAAGAAACTTGTGCCAGTCTGTTTCATTAAGCAGGTTGTCGGGGTAACTGTTCCAACCGCCCTTTTCGTGTTAAAACTCTACTAAGTTGGATTTCATCACCAACTAGTGATTTTAGTACGGAAAGTTTCTTGTTTGTGTGTGGTTTGAACTCTTAGATTTTTAGGCGTGGGGTGACTATTTGAATATTAGTTCACAGGTAGCGTCCTCCTCACGGAGCTGCTTTGTATCAAATGGTACATTGAGTTACCACGAGGCTCTTTTAATAATTTCAGTCAGTTAGCAACTAATTTCTTGACTCATTTTCAGTTGCCTGTCAGATACGACAATGGCACGGAACTATTAACTTCACTAAAGAAATCCACGTCCACATATATTTCTGATCATATTCATGAATGGCGACGTAGAAGGCGTTTGGTGAAAGTTTACATTCCGGATCAAATTTTGGTGGAATGGTTTGTTAAATCATTGTTACCCAAAATTACTGAAGATGTAGCTAAGGCTGGCATTGCTACTGAGGAGAAAGTAATTTCTCAAGCTCAATACCTTGACCTCGTTTATACACAGTCAGGTACTTTACATGAAAAAATCCTCAATCTTCCAAAACAAGGTCAAATAGTTGCAGCTCCTTCAGGGTCTCATGCCGCTGATGGTATGATTGGTTCAGTAAATACTAAAAGCAAGAAGAAATATTCAAAGAATTCTTCCCCTATTATAACTTTACCTGATTCCCCGAAAGGAGAATCTTCCCCCGACATTTCTGCTAACATTCATGTCGTAGAGACATCTACGACCAAATCTAAATCCGACGGTAAAAAGAAAGGGAAGAATAAAAACAAAAAGAATTCAAAAGAGAAAACTGATAAAAACGAATCCAATGACGAAAAATGCAAACCTCACTATCCTTGTTACATTTGTGACGAGGATCATTTTACTAAGGAATGCCCACATCGAGCAAAGGTTGCAAAATTCGTTAAAGGTTCACAACAACCTGTTGTCTTGAAGGATCCTTTTCCAACTCAAGATAGTAAAATGGTTGGTTCTACCTCAAATGCCTCAGAAGAATCTATTCTAATGATGTCTCATGTACGGATTGCAACATGATCGCAAGATTATGGTAGTAAGAATCCTGTTGATGGTAAAGAAGCAGAATCTTCTAGTGCAAACACATCAACTACACCTCCTCCTATTTCTGGTCCGCTACAGATCGAGAAACCCAATCTAGACTTAATAAACAAACCACCTGCTAAAGGTGTTCTTCATAAATCAACTTTCAATCCACATGTGAGAGCTACTCAGAATTACAACATTGTTGAGGACTTAGCTATTTCCCCTTTAGCAATGTCAGCTTTGGAAGTGCTGCAATCGTCATACCCGGTACGGCGTAAATTTTTTCTACCATAGGAGGCATGATATTCAGGATTAGACCTAATAATATTTGATTTAGTATTAGTAAAAAATAAACCGATCTTTCGGACTGTGATTGATAAGGGAGCTTCAACGTGTATTATGTCGATCCAGTGTTGGAAATCGCTTGGTTCTCCTACACTCAATTAGTCTCCGACAATTCTAAAGGCTTTTGATGGCCGAGGTTTCCACCCTTTTGGTATTTTGTAGGATTTACCCATAGGGGTCGAAGGTAAAACCGTAAATCTAGATGTGGAAGTGGTTGATGCCCCTCTATATTACAACCTTCTCCTGGGTCGTAGTTGGTCTTATGCTATGATTGTTGTTGTTTCTTCGGTCTTTCGGCTCATAAAATTTCCACATCAAGGAAGGATCGTTACAATAGATCAGTTAACTTATTTTTCTTCTGATCCAGCCTCTACAGAAACAATCCAGCACGTTGGTAAAGCGGCTATCCCTTACAAGGATGTTGGAGTAGGTTTGATTAAAGATTCTGGTTTACTAGGAACTTTTTCCTTTCCTCCTCCTAACGTATCACCTTCTATCGCAACTATTCATATGATTTCGTCAGATACTGTTATGTTTGATGATCCTTGGGTCGTACCTTCCGACTCCGAGTTAGATTCATTTGATGGCATGATGCCTTTGAGTCCATTTGAAATTGCATATCAGGCTGTACAGTCACTTTCTGACCCCTCTTCAACCGAAACTGATCCAATGAATGGGATCCATGAGGAATCACTTTCTATATCTAGTTCAGCCACAACAACATTTCCTAATCTTGTTCATACTGATGAGCATATTCGTGAATTTTTGTCTGTTGACGATTTACCATTGGAAGATCTACATCACCGATCTTCGTTTTTACCTGAGCTAGATCATTTTGAAGATGATTTCTCTTCTATTTTTACTACTGAATATGTCAAATAACCACAGAATCCATTGCAAAATCCTGATTCTGAGTTAAATTTGGAAAATATCTCTCAAACAATTCCAATTGACATTTCAGTAAAACCGGGAATAATTGAAAACATTCATATAGGTGCTTGCTGTACGGAAGATGAAATTCAAACTTATAAAGCCCTATTTCAAAAATTTCGTGATGTGTTTGCCTGGTCCTATGAAGAAATGCTAGGAATCGATCCGTCAATTTTCATACATGAAATTAAGACTTACCGAGATGCCAAACCTGTTCATCAACGTCTACGTCAAATGCATCCTAGAAATGCTGCTGCTATCAAAGCAGAAGTTGAAAAATTACTGCGTGTAGGTTTCATTTATCTAATTCCCTTAACGGATTGGGTATCGAATATTGTTCCTCTGACTAAAAAACAAGGAACGATACGAGTATGTATCGATTATAGGGATATTAATCGAGCTTGTCCTAAAGACAATTATCCAACCCCCTATATCGATCAAATAATTGATGATTGTGCCAGCAGTGAAATGTTTTCCTTTATGGATGGTTTTTCTGGTTACAATCAAATAAACATACTCTCTGCTGATCAGCCAAAAACAACTTTCATTTGTCCATGGGGGACATTTTCTTATTGCAAACTACCCTTTGGATTGAAGAACGCTGGGGAAAATTTTCAAAGGGCTATGTTTTATGCATGTCATGACATTAAGCACATTGTGCAGCCTTATCTCGATGATTTACCTGCTCATTCGTTGTGTAGGACCGACCATCTCACTCATTTATGAGATGTAGGCATTATCGAATTCGGCTAAATCCACACAAATGTGTTTTCTGTGTAGAGTCGGGTCGCTTAATAGGATTTATTGTTTCAAAACAAGGCATTCACGTTGATCCGTCAAAGGTCGAAGCTATTGTCAATCTACCTCCTCCTTTGAATTTGTGCCAACTCCAAATTTTGCGGGGGAAAGAAAAATTTTTACGTCGGTTTATTCCTAAGTACGCCGAGTTAACAAAGGGTTTTACCAGGTTGTTGAAATAGAACGTTCCATTCTTTTGGAATGAGATTTCTAATCGATCGTTTGATGCACTCAAACACGTGTTGACCCATGCACCGTTACTGCATCCTCCTAATTACAACCAGGACTATTTTTTGTACCTCGCCGCATCTCATTCCACCACTGGGATGGTTTTAGTTCAGGAAGATGAATTCAAAAATGAATATGTGATTTACTATCTTAGTCAAAATCTGCATCCGACTGAGATCAAATACATGCATGTGGAGAAATTGGCCTTGGCAGCTGTTCAAGCTGTCCAAAGATTTCGACACTACATCTTATTACGCAAAACCACAGTAATTTCTGACTGTAACCCTATGATGTACATCTTGACCAAACAATTGCTAGGGGGCAAGTATTCCAAATGGATAGTTATCCTGCAGGAATTTGACTTGGAATTTGAAAAATCCAAGGCAAGAAATCTTTGGTTTTTTCCAAACTGATGTGTGATTTCCCCTCTAATGATACTGAAACTATGGCGGAGTAGCCCATTGCAGACGAATCCTTGTTTCTTATTATTACTCTTGATCCTTGGTATGGGGATATTATTGTTTATCTCCAAACCCAATATTTTCGGCCTAAAATCTCACGGTCTCAGCGATGGAAAATACGTTTCCAATCCCAACAATACAATATTGTTGGTGATACACTCTATCGCCGTGGAGCGAATTCTGTTTTCCGACGCTGTCTTACTCATGAAGAAGCTGAGAAGGTTCTAAATGACTGCCATTCTGGAGCATGTGGCGATCATATGTCTGGTTATGCCCAACCCAAAATATATTGCGCGCTGGTTATTTCTGGTCGTCGTTATTCAAAGATTGTATTTATGCCATCCGGAAATGCCACAATTGTCAAGTTTTTTATCGTAAAATGCGTGCGCCACCCGCTCCTCTTCACCCTATAATTGCTGTCAGTCCTTTCGAAAAATGGGGTATTGACTTTATTACATGTAACCCTCACTCGGCTGGGGGGCATGCATATATTATCTTAGCGGTAGATTATTTTACTAAGTGGGCCAAGGCGATGCCTACATTTTCGGAAGACGGCAAGACTGCTACAAATTTTGTATTCAATCATATAATTGCTAGATTCGGTGTTCCTCAAGCCATTATTACAGATCATGGAAGCCATTTTCGAAATATCATGATGACTGAACTAACAGATCAACTTGGCCTGCGCCACGATAGTTCTACTCCTTATTACCCACAGGCTAATGGTTTGGTTGAAGCTATCAATAAAGTTTTAGTCACTATGATCAGAAAAATTATTGGTATTCATAAGTCAAATTGGCATTCCATGTTATTTTCAGCACTTTGGGCATATCGGACCTCAGTAAAAATGTCAACTGGTTTCACTCCCTTTCAATTGGTTTACGATTTGGAAGTTGTGTTGGCTATTGAATGCGAAATTATGTCAATTAAATTATCCATAGAATTACTCCCAGCTACGTCTAAAGAGGAGAAACATTTTTTGTACTTGGCTCAGCTAGATGAGAATCGACGAAATGCTGCAACAGCAAATGAGGCTCATGTCAAACGAATAAAAGCTCAGTATGATAGAAGTGTTACCCCTCGTAATTTTTCAGAAGGAGACCTAGTCTTAGTGTACAATCAAGCCAACAATAAGCTAGGAGCTGGAAAATTTGTGCCCATGTGGCATTGTCCTTTCATTGTTAAGTGAAAGCTATCAAAAGGAGCTTATGAGCTAATAGATTTCAACGGTGTCCCTTTAGATAAACCCAGAAATGGGCTTTATCTAAAGAGATGTTATGCTTAAATTTGGTGTGGAGATTTATTAGATTAGATTTCTTTACTGTTGGTGTGTCTTAGATTAGAAAAGCGTGCCTAGTTTAGAGTGTGTTTTTATCACTATTCCTGCTTATCTGAGTTTTACTCTTGATATTGCAGATGTCAACGTCTCTTCAAACCTACATTGGTTTTGCTGATGGTGCTTGTCGTAGTACATGGAACATTTCTTCCGCGGCTTGGGTTATCTATTCACCCTCTGACGAGTTAGTATCCATGCATGGGGTAAGCCTCGGTCAAACAACGAATAACATTGCAGAGTATAGTGCAGTGATTGAGTTATTATCTGAATCCATATCATTTGGAATTTGGAGTTTGATTGTTAGGTTGGATTCTAAACTTGTTGTATTACAGCTTAACAGGGTTTATGCCATTAGAAATCCAGTTTTGTTACGGTTATTCTTAAGAGTTCATCTCTTGGAACGTGAATTTTATTACATTGAATATCATCATATTCCAAGACATTTAAATACTTTAGAAGATGCAGTTGCTTCTAGTATGATAAATAGACATTTGCAATAAACAAAGCAGTAAATTAAACAACATCTGATAACATGTACACAAATATCCGGTAATAGTGATATATCATAGCATATAAGTGTGTTTCAAACTATACATCGTCTTGTGTTAGACGGTTTAAAATACAAAAAAAATTAGGACTTAGAAAGTGTTGAAAATGATTTTTACTTGAATCATCCCATTACTCTCTTGGAGGAAAAGCCATGTCTTTGTCGCCGCGATAGTTCATCCCGGTGTATGTAAAATCCTTAATAATAAAGAGTTGGTTTTTCAACAACAAAAATATGTCGACAGAAATCTAACAATCTCAATGCCCTCAGCATGAGATTGGCAACACGTAATGTTGCACTCCTATACAGTCTAGTAACAGTAAAGACAATAAATTTGAACTCGGGATGGATGATATCTATCCGTTTATCCTTGGGGTCTACTCAACCATCGCAAAACTCTGCTTTGAGACTAGCAACAAACTGGCCACCTGGTCTAGTCCCGAATAGAGATAAGTGTCTACCCCTCTTGGACAAACCAGTCAAAAAATATATGTCCTCCAGTTCAACTTCAAGCCGGTGGTCGACAATCAAGAAAAACTGGTCCTGTGTGTCCCACCTGTTCACTAGCTATATCAGGAGATTGACTTGGGCCCTCATATGGTCCAGAATTTATACAGGTTACTTGGAGCTGACAGTTTCCCATTCTGACAAACATATTTTCCAAAATCTTCACAGGAAGTTTTTCTTATCCAAAAACCCTTACTTTTTCACTCTGAATTCAAATAGTAAAAATGAAGTTAGAAAAGTCCTTTTTATAAGTTTTTTCGAATAAATGAATTTTTAATTTGTTTATTTTTCACTTTAAAAAGGTTATTTTTGAAAGCATTTTTATTTATCTTAAACAGGTATGTGTAATGTTTCAAGTTTTTGTGCAGAAATTGGATTTTTCAGGAGAATTGATCATTTTTCAACAAAGAGCATACTTTTATCACTTTTTCGGACTCTTTCAAAAATTCACGAAAAATCGAAACATTGGAGTCCTCTTTTAAGCCCTTTTCAGACTCTCTAAACATGAAAATATTGCCGAGCACTTGATTATTTGAACTCCTTAAAATAAATGAATGATCGTCCCTTCAGTATAAGTTTACCCCTTTTACAGACTGAAATGGACTATTTACGAAAAAGGTATACGTTGACTAATTACAGTCAATAGAGTTCTCTCCCACATTATTTTATCCTTTTTCGAGCTCGAGAGACTAAATTTACGAAAAAGTACACCCACGGAGTTTTCTTAAGTTTTTCTTCTGACTCCCTAAAATTGAAAAACACCGAGTTTCTCCTATACTGGACTCGTTAAAACTTAACAGTAAAGGACCTGTTTAATTTTCAACAGGAACGAACCACTCCTTCTTAGGGTTCAAATCTTAAACTAAGTTGGACTCATCCGAAGGATGAGCTTATAAACAAGAAAATGTTATCCTCCTCAAGCTTGTCAAAAATAAAGAGGTACTTGCCAGAAATGGTGGGGGAAAAGAGAGAAAAACGAACCTATTTGTTACATTTTGATTATTCAGAAAACCAGTTAACCACTCTTGAACACGACACTTTTTTGTCCACCTGGGTTGGGAAATCCTTTGCCTAACAGTTAATCAAACCACATTGAAAGTCTTCAGCCGGTTTCTGGGTATTAGCTTTGGGTCAATTGTTACCAAGCCATCTGCAGTGTCGTTATGTGTTCAAGAGGACAATTCAAATAAACCATTCATCTGCAAAATATCTGTCATCCATTTTGACCATCCCTGAGTCAGTCCTTGCCGATATATTTTCAAAACTTGATCTATGATTTTGTGTTGTGGGCTTGCCTACGACGGATCACTTTCTATCGACGACAGCTCATTATCTAGGAAGTTGATCCAGAAATCGTCAGTACCTTGAAATCTACATGCCTCAATGGCAGGTTTCTCGCCTTCGACGACAGGTTGCATCATTGACCTTCGATCGAATGATTCCGTGACATGTTCGACTTTAGCTCATTCATTCACATTTCATGGATTGTACTGGGTACTTTGAGAGCCATTGACATTACTGGTGGTTTCTCTCACACTTGTTAACAGTTTACATCAATGACTGGTAATCAAGTGGTTTCCACCATGTTCGACTTCAACACATTTATTCACATGGATAGAATCGTACTAGTTCGAGATGCGGAAATCAAGACCCTGGATCTAGTTTCCACCATCCAGGCTGCGAGGAATTTTGTTATCATTTATACAGTAGACTATTTATAAACAGATGGCTGCGTCCATACTGTGTCTACATATGTCTATACTGTGATGTATTCAAAATCATTCCTGTATCAGAACAATTTAGAGTTAGTTTCTAGTTAGTTTTGATCTGAGTATGGGAATGCCTACCTCAGCGATGATATGATTACATATATATATTTTTCATTGAATGTTTTTACAGGTTCCGACTGGGGTGTCCACAGGATGATCCTTGAAATGATAAAGTACTTCACTCTTCATATATGATAGACTTCATCTTCATCTATTCCAGACTTCGCACTTTAGGGGGCAATCTGTTACACTAAAAATTGTCACCTTGACATTCTGCTAACTGTATGAGCTCATTAACACTCATACATACCTCCTCTGCAAGTCTTACAACCTTTACTCCTCATGTCAAGCCCTGAAACAAGAAGAAAAACCCTAAAAACCTCTGAAAGAATGGGTACGCATGTAACATGAAGCCTGCCTGCGTTCCTGGCTTGGGTACGCAGGTAATGCATGGCTTACCTACGTTCTAGAACACAGTTTTCCTTAAGAATGCCTACGTACCCCCTCCAAACTCAAAAAGGCGAGAAAGTAAAGTTAAAAAGTTGGTTTGAGGTCAATTCTAGAAGGTTCTAGATGAGATTTTTTGGGGATGAGTATGCTTTGATAAGGTGCATGTATCCCTCACCTTAAGGAACTAATCCCTTGATGTGAGGAGTCTATCCCTTTGAAGGAGGATTCTATCCCTTCAAAGGTGGAATCCTAACCTCCTCATCTGCTCTATAAAAGGAGGCATTGGGTAGCCTCAAAGGGAGATTTTGGAGATTGAGAATTGGAGTTCAAGCTTTATGTGTGATTGAGTTGAAGTGCTGTTGAGATTTAGACTTCTTTCTGCTGAGCTTTTGAGAGGAAAGATCACATACCTCTTTATGCTCTTGGAGGAAGAGTGCAAGACTTATCAAAGTAGAGGAGACTCCTGCTTCGGACCCCGGGAAGGCCTTTCGAACATCAAGGCTAAGGTTGTAAGGTTCTTCTGTATATTTTTAGATTAATACAATCAAGTTTTGTTTTTCTCAATAAATTGTCGTTCGATTGTTTATTTCAATAAGCTATCGTTTGATCATTTATTTCATAGATTCCTTGATCACTATGATAGGTATGTTTTATGATTATTTGTTATATAGGTGCTATTTAATATTTGCTTGTTTGTGATTACGGGTTCTAGGTCGACAAAAGATGAAACTTTATTGCGACGAAGACGACACTTTGTTGCGATGAAAAGACGACACTTTGTTGCGACGAAGAAACGATACTCTTGCGACGAAAGAACTCTTGTTGCGATGGAAAGAATTCTTGTTGCGACGGAAGGATTCTTGTTGTGTGAAGGATTATTGATGCGACAAAAGCTTTACGACCAAAAATAAGCATTTGGATCTAAGGTAGGATCGACACCTTCATAGCATTTATTTGTAAAACGAATATATTTAGAGAAAGACAAGCTTAGTTGTTCATTTTGTTGCTAGATTGTCTTCGACACTAGGAGATCGATCTTGTCGATCTTGTACGCAAGATCAATTTATCCAACCAAAGTTTGATCAGTGCTCCATGAGAGCTGGTCATATTGAGAAACCCTCCCGCTTCAATGAAAACCTCTTGTTCACATCAAAAAGAAAAGATAGTGAAACTTGAAGATTAAAGGTTAATGACAAAAAACCGAAGATTTGAAGACTTAACCAATAATTTAAAGGCTGATACAGAGGATTAAAGGGAAAGTCAGCAAATGATTAAATTTAAAGGGGTTGATACGTAATATTGAAGGATTAAGGGTTTAATCCTACAGTTTTAAAATTAAAAAACACAGTTTAAAGGTGAATGCAGCCAAGAGGAAAATTTTAAATCTCTGAAGATGATTATAAAGGCCCAAAAGCAATATGAAGGCCTAATCAGGGTTTAAAAGTGATAAATTATGACAGATCAGGAGGAGGAAGGTTTTAAATGCCAAATCATCAAAGCAATTACTCCTCCAAAGATCAGGAATGCCACCTACAGTTTTATTTTCCTCAAAAGACTACAAAATGAATGCACAGTCAGAGATATTTGCCAGAGACAGGTTAAAAGTAAATTGCGAGCCTACCAAATGTCCTCAAAGTCAAAAAAAGCGGCATAAGTAGATAATATCAGATAAAATCAATTAATAAGAGTTAATACATATCATTTCTTCTCCACTGGGCCTCCCAAAGGCCGAGAGGCACTTACTCTTCATTAATTGAACAAATGAAACCTTCTTACACTTCACCTCCTCATTTTTCTATAAAAACTCCAAGAGGAGCACATTGTTAAGGGTTGGTTGCATACTTATTGAATGTAAATAGATTTTTAGGTTGTTGAAGCTCTGTTTTTTTATTGAAGAAAGATAGGCTGAGATGAGAAGTTTGAAGCTGTAAAGACCTACTGGACTTGAAGATTGTAACCAGTTTGAACATCAAATATACAAACCGATTTATGGCATCCTGGTCTATGTCAATGGTGATGATTTTCTTACTGTAATTGTGTTTTTCTTATGTTTTCAATACTGTCCATTTTCTCTGATAAAGAACAACAAATATAGATTAGGATTTACTTCTAAAGTACCCTAAATCTCACTGATAAGCTTTATATTTATGTTTTCTACTAATTGTTGCTTTGAGAATAATTCAATAGAGTATAACCAGTGAAATGTGTGGTGGGCCCATGTTTTCTAAGTACAAGTTCTTGAGATATTGTCTTTGAAAGTTCTTGATAAGTCTGCTAAGTAAATTTGAACTAGGGAAGTCTATGGTTAGCCTTGTCCTCTAGTTTATCTCCAACAGTAGCTTTGAAAAGTTCCCTAAGAGTATGCTGAAAGCAGGATAGGTTCAAAGTCCTTACCTGATCTTAAGCTACCCTTTGTTATCTTATATGTTTTCTACTTTCTAAAAGTAATCTATTAGATTTCTGGATTGTTGTCTAAACAGTGTGCTTTATTAAAAGTTTGCCCAAAGATGTCTATGGTTTGCCCTAACCTTTGGCTTGCTTCAAAAAGTTTCTTTGAAAGGCTTTTCTTGTTTAGTGAAGTTAATAGATTCTTGAATGGTTATTAGCTTTTTTTCTTTCATAACACTTTAAATGTTTCATACCACAAAATATACCTAAAGAGATCTTTTGACATATATAAATTGCCCCATAAACCACTCTTGAAACCTGTTGTCCAATTAAATCCTTTTGTGACTCCATAGCCCAATGGATTGACATTGTTTCTTACCTATCCTATCAGATGAACCATTTTCTACCTAATCACACCTTTACCTTTCAAAAGACTTCCTTCATTTTGATGATATTCATCCCAACCAAAACAAATAAAACCCTTGTACTTTATAACTAGCCTAAAATCATATCATAAGCCTTAAAGATCATATCTTTGAAAACACTTATATAGAGAGATCCCTCTCTGAATCTAGGAGGTCTAGATGCTAATATTCCAAAGTGGTTTTGATGTAGGCTCTGTTGCATTTGTTCTTTCCAATCTTGCAAACTATGGAGACCTAACACATATAAGAACTTTGTAGTTGATATTTGGCCTTTAACTAGGGCACAAGAATCATGAGTAGGATTTATCCACCAGAAATGTGGGTCAAGATATAACACATGGCCAAAAGGGACACAATATAATTAAGCCCTATTGAGCCTCCTTAAGCTCGAGAACCTTGATAAAAACTAAGAAACCATAACATGAGCCCTATTTGTGAATGTATAACATTCTAGTTGGGTATCCTTAACATCATAGTTTAATATGGATGTCATTTTCATGTCTTGGGCATCATGGATGGGTATAAAGTTTGTGTCCAAGGCCAAGGGATGAAAAAAATATATAATAATCCTAAACCTTTCTTCTTAGGCTCATGTTCCATGGAGGAATCCATATTATCTCCTTCTTCGGCATCTATCAGTTAGAAATCACCTTCAAGGTAGTTATGGGTGTCATCGCTAAGTTATTTTTCAACTAAAAATGTGTGAGAAGTCTATATAAAGTCACAAGAGGAAAATAATGGGCATTTTACTATAAATGAAGCTTTTTGGGCATAATCACCATGAGAAATTATTGTCACCCACAAAGATTTTATGACTATAGTGTTGAATTCGTCCTCAAATGACAACACAATATCATTGTACAATATCTCTAGCCAAATAGAGGGACATGGATACCATGATTAGACCAGAACATATTCCCCTAATAAAATTTTCTCTCAGGGCCCCATCATGAATAATTATTTGGGCCATAGTAATTAAGTGGGATACAAGTGTCATGGATAGGTTTTGTGCATTCAAAATGGTCTTCAAGGTTTAAACATGGCTACAAGGGAAACAAGGGGATTATCCCTATATGATGATCTTTTATAAATTTAGTTCTATGGTTAAGGGATGAAGAGACTTGGGCCTTTGGCCTTAGATGTCACTATTTGAGCTCAATAACCATGAAAAACCCCTACAAACAACAACAAAATCCCTCTTTCGTGGGTATTTCACATCAAGGATGGATATTGATATCATTAGGGGCATTTTTAGAATGAGGATGGGTCATATGAATTTGAACATGGTGAAGGACAAAAACAAGTTCATCAGTATATTTTTGAACCCTCTTAAGATCAACAGCCTTGAAGGAGTTCTTTAACCAACACATGAGTTATTTATAGGGGCTCTTTATAATTCTTTGAGTAGGATACAAATTTCATGGGTAGATTTTGTGCACCATAAATGTGTCTACATTGTACCACATGTTTAAGTGGTTAAATAAAGGTATTTAGAACTAATTGAACCTTCTTGAGCATAACCACCTTAAACAAACCCTAGACATGGTGACAGAATTCCTTGCAAGGGAACATATTTCACCTAGAATTTCGATATAGGTTCCGTTAATATGTTTAATGCACTCTCGATGAGTCTCAAGGCCTTAACCATATTCATGGTATTGTTACAACATACTTATGACTTGGACATTGGTTAGGGAAGGGAAAAAATAGTCTTTGGACTTAAACATAGCTTCTCAAGCTTAAGCACCATGAACATATCTTCAAACCACCACATGGAACATGAATGATTTATGGGGCCTTGAACATCATTAAATATTTAAAATTAGAGTCTAAGTATCTCATTGTAACTTTTTGAGATAAATAGCATAAAAAGAGTAATTGAATTGACACACAAGAACTCTATAGGGGATCTCTAGCCTCCAAGTGGGATATAAGCACCATGAATATGTTTTTTGCACTGGAAATGCATTTTGAGGCATAAAATAGTGAAAAGGGGATAGAAAAAACTTAATTCTGAGTTGAATACTTATTTCATTATCTTATCTCATGTATAATATATGGTTCTTCAATTCATGGTGATTGTAAAATGATATAAACTTGATCCTCTATTCGTAATCCTTTCTCTTGGCAAGCTTAATAAGCATGGATGAATTATTGAACCTACACATCTAACCTTTGTTGGTTGATAGTTACTATGAAGGATGATATGTGCACCATCACTAAGTTAGTTACACACCAAGAGTGTGTTTAGAATTATATCCAAGGTCACAATAGGATAACAATGGGCCTTATGTCCTTAATCACCATGAAGAGTGACTATGAATGACAGAAATTATATGGATATAGTGCTGAATAAATTATAGAATGATCACATTAAAATATTTTATGGTATATCTAAAATATTAGAGAGATATGATTGCCATTACTAAACCACAACACATGCCATAAATGAGATTTTATCTTGGGATAGCACCATGAATCATTATTTGGGCCATGATTGGGGTTCTTTACAATATGAGTGGATATAGGTGAGATGAGTAGTTTTTGTGCATTGGAAATCACCTTCGAGGTCTAAACATGGTAAAAGATAAAAGAGAAGGGATTAAGCCCTAATTTAAGGAGTTCCATAGCTCTAGAACTATGGCTATGGGAGGAAAATAATCAAGCCTTAGAAACTAAATCTTGCTACTCAAGATCAATTGCTAGAAATAATTCCTATGAACCTCAAAACTAACCCTCTCTTAGGAGTATTTAGCACCAAGGTTAGATATGGATGCTATTAGAATTTGTTTCACACCAAGGATGGTTTTTAAGGAATTGAACATGCTTTATTAAGGAAGAAAATTATCTTGGGATATTATTGAATCTTCTTGGCCTCAAGAGCCATAGTTGGGTCCTCATAGAAACACATGAGTTCTCTATTGGGATATGGGATATGAATACCATTATTCTTTTTGGGTAATTATTGATGTGTCTAGGGGTTTAAACCATGGTTCAAAAGGAAAATAAGGGCCTCAAATAGGAAAATGGACCTTATTTGAAAAGGAAAATAAGGGTTGTTTCCTATGGAGCATATCAAGCAACAATCATGACCGTGGTTTTTTGAGATGGACTTGTACTGGCTTGACTATGATTATCATTTGGATCTTGTTCATGATCACCAATACAATAAGGAGATGCATTTGTAGATTTAAAGGAATGATATACAATTTTAAAAGGGGAATCATGTGCATATATTTAGTCTTCATTCATATATATTAGATGAAGGAGGATCCTTTTGACATGCTCAGAAAAGGAAAAGAGGTATTTGATGAAAAATAATAAAATTTATGGAAAAAAATTGAAACTTTGATACCCGGTCTTTCTGAAATGTCCTTCCATTCCTATGTCAAAAATTCTCGTTCTCTAGTGGGGTCTTTGAATCTGGATGTAACATTGATTGGAATTGTCAAGTGAATCATGCAACCTCCTTGTGTTTGACTACTACCCACCATCAACAATCACATATGAAACTTTGATGATCTTCCTCATAGAAGATGAAACCTTTTGCCTGATTAGGTGCTTAGCTTTATGATCAAAAATAAAAGTTATCATATTGTCTCAAAACCTGAACGACCGCATAGTGCTCATTGTTTTGAATCCGGCACACTTCCTTTCACGAAAAATGGTTGTAGTATTCTCCCAGAAACATGATCTATTCACTTGGATAAATAGGGAAATTTTGGAGCAGGGATGCTGATTAGGCATCTGTACCATCCAGTCAGCAAAACGTATATTCCAAGAATATTCCTTGGAATTTTCTCGAAATATTCCATGGAATATTCTCGTATTGTTGAGCCATGAATACGACCACTTTTTAACACTTATTCCTATCATTTTACTCTTCTTAATCATGTCATTTATTATAATTTATAATATAAATCCATTTTATAATGATTTATGCTCTTATGGATGAATATTATTTCTTCTCCTTTATTTTTAATAAATTCAGTAGTTATTATGCATAATTTTATCCAATGATGGTTTATTAATATTTTTGTAATATCACTACCATTTTAGCCTCAAGATATTTTCCAGTTAGTTGATCTCCAAATCATCATCAGATATTCCAACTTAAGAAATCAGCTGGAATAATAAGTGATAGTTTTGCGGTTGAGATTACGGGCAAATGAAGAAGAATACGGAAAATCTAGAACATGTGGAACATGGGGTTTGTCCCGAACGGACCCTTGTCCCGAACGGGCCCAATTAACTTTAGTGAGGAACACTTTGCCCAAATTCGGCCTGTATTGAGATAAACGCAGAGTTATTTTGAGCACAATTTTCTCAGATTTGTTGTTGCGGTCGTCCTCCAAATCTTAGTTGCAAAGGCAAATTCGCCTTGCTCTTGTTGAAAGATTGTTGCAAATATATTTTCTAGTTGATCAAGTTGTTGGGAAAAATCCAATATTGTTATGGGAAATCATATTTTCTATTTAATTTCTCCTCCTTATGATTATAAAAGGAGAGCATGTATTGTGTATTGGGGGAGGATGGAGAACAATGGATGATTATTGAATTTCCTTTGTAACATTATAATTCCTTGACTCTTGTGAGAAAAGAGCAATTGATGTAAAATCTATTCATGTTTTATTAATACAAAGAGGCGTTCTCGTTCTATTTCTCAAGCTCTGTAGTATCCCAGCGGCGCTTTCACCGACGGTTGAGGGCCCGGCCCTGGTGGAGCGAGCCGCTGTTTGTATTTCTATTTCTTTATTTTCTGTTGTGTGAAGTGTGTTTACTGCTTATTTCGATTACAGAGTTAATTGATTGCTTTGAATACAGATCCATTAACGAATTACATTGCTATCTACTTTGTTGTTCATTTATTCTGCTATCATTACGAAAGCCTTGCTGTTCTGTATTCGACTCTAAGTTATTATTCTTTGTGATTAATGGATTTTCAGTATTGGCCGGTTATAGATTAAAGTATTGAGATTAGTGAATTTCGCAATTGTTGTTCAAATCATCTTGCTGTTCCATTTCTAGTTACTGCTTATTTCTGATTCATAGCTTTAGCAGTTTGGTTACAATTGTTGTGTATGCGTAGGAGTTACAAGTTGTTGTTCCTTTTTAAGTCTTTACAGTTCCTTTCAGTTACTTTCATCAGCACGAAGATTGAGTTTGATTTCATTTTGATTGTTTTAAGATCACCAACTGTAGAGGACAGAGGTTATTGCTCCCAAGTCCCAGAATTGGTTATCTTGCATCAATTTCTAAGGGAAAGAGTTATTGCTACTGCATCCCTGATCGATGTTTTGCAGATTGGTTTAATTAAGATTTCAGAGAATTTGAGTTTATGCTGTTGTAATTAGATTTATTTTTCAAGCATCCATTTACTCTTGTATTTCGAACACTGTACTACATATTGCAAGGCATTACTCTTGGATAAATTGCTGCCTCAGACTGAGTACACTCTTGAAATAAAAAGTTGCTCCCGGATTGATAATTAATGTGAGATAAATAGGTGTTAAAAAGATACCTTTTATGCCTCGACATTTTGGCGCCGTTGTCGGGGAGAGTGTATGCTATTTAAAAGGAGTGATGCACACTTGACCTTTTTTTCTACTTGGGAAGAATTGGGTATTAAAGACGGAAGGTAAGAACCTGCGCACCGAGCAAGAAACACACTTGTTCACTGGCCCGCTTCACATAATAATTGAGTGAAAGCTTAAGGTAGGAATGAATGCTTGCGTTTTTTTTTTAATTTTAGAGGTAGAGTCTTTTTTGAAAAAAAATCCTGGAATTCCACTCGAGTGGTGATGTAAGCACCATTCATTTCACTAACCAATTGACAGGAACATTTTAAGGAGGATCCTAAAAGAAACACCTGAAGAACATCTTCTATTATGGTAAGAAATGGCTCACATTGCAACTTTCGAATTCCCTATCAAAGATCTAGGAGGAGTGACACAAATGCACATAATTCCCCCATTGTCTCTACCAAATTTTCATGGTTTGACAAATGAAGATCCAGATACATTATTATTTGAGTTTGAAATACTTTGTAGAGGATATGATTATTGTACTAATGATCAAAGATTGAAAGTGTTTCCTCTTACTCTAAAAGGAGCAGCTCTCCGATGGTTCATGAGCCTAGGTGGGAACTACATCCAAACATGGGAGGACATGAAGAACATATTCTTGAAGAAGTACCAAGACTACTGCAAATCCAATGAAGATATTTTCGGTATGATACAAGGGGAAGATGAAAGCTTGGAGGACTATGTGGAGCGATTTCGATACAACCTTCAAAAATCAAAACATAAGCATTTGGAAAAAGAGATCTTGAAAACACTCCTTCTTAAAGGAATCAAAGATAAATTTTTAGAACTCTTAAATCTGATAGGAAAAGGTGATGTTTTTCAGTTATCATATGATGATGTTTGTGAATTGTGCATAAGGTATTCAAGAGGAATTTCCAAGGCTGGTAAGAATTCTAGAGAAGTTTCTTCTTTATTTTCTAAATTTACTACAAGAACAAGAGACATAAGAGCTGAAATCAATGTTTTATTTGAAAATTTTAAAGTTGATTTTATTAGCTCTCTAAATTCACAATTGAATGTTTTGCAGGTTCAGAGAAATCAAGAATTTGATGAAGTGTTTTTCCCTCATTACCAAAACGAGCATCCCATAGATACTCACTCTTCCTTATCTAATTTGGAAGTAGAATATCAAAGAGATGTGGAAGCTGCAACAAGGTCAAAACCATGGAAATCATGGCCTATAGGTATGGTTCAAAACACTTCCTCTCCATTCTCTTACTTGCATAATTCGTTATGGAATACTCATATGTTAGGGCAGCCATGCCAATCTCAATATAACCACCACCAATCTTGTCTACAAGCTTGGCATGGTTCACCTTATGATTGCATGACTACTCTCCCTCATCTTGTAGCACAAACACATATTCCAGCTCTTCCACAACATCTTGCTTGCCTATCAAAATCATCCACTCAACCCAATCAAATACATCATCAAGAGGCTCCATTCCCGACACAATTTCCTACTCAACTCATTCCACACCCTCACCATAATAAACCAGTACAACATGCTTACAGTGTTGAACTGCAAAATTTACCCACCCTTCCCACCCATTCTATCTCACATGCACTATTGGAGAAAACTTACACTGAGACTCAAAATGTATCAAATCCAAAAATTGTAGAAGTTATGAAAGAAAATGAGGTTTCTTCTATTTTGCACCAACAAACCATTTTAAAAGCTCAAGAACTTCATGATACGATGGCTATGGGAAATCAAGGAAGTAAAGGATATATTGAAGATTGGTTTCACTCCATCATTTGTTTGCAACATCACTCCATACTTCAACAATTTTTGGTACCATCTTTTCAAGGGAAGTTGGCTTCTCATACCCTAATTTTTATTAACATACATTTTTCAAATTTGGGTATGTATGTACTAAAGTTCTTATTTTGGAAATGGCTCCACTGGAAATACTCTTATACGTAATCTTATTCATTCTCCAAATAAGAGTAGGATAGTGGAGAAAATAAAATAAATAAGGAAATAAAACAAACACATTTTTTTATTTTTGTAAAAATAGTTGTTTCTTTGTTGCAACACGTTGTGAAATCAACATTGATGATAAATATTCTAATTTATTTATGTATTTAGATGAATTATATTTCAAACAACAATTCTACAAACACTTATATTCATTTTTATCATCAATATGGAAAAATTTCTTGAATATCATTTTTTTGGCTTGCGGGCTTGATGAAATTTCTGAAAACACAGTTGGGAAAGTCATGTTTTGGAGGAAAAAAATTGAATATTTCTATCCTAAGTAGCCCTTAATGTCTACTTTCCAACCCAATTGGAATCACTCAAGTTGGATTTGAAACGAAAAATTTAGAACCAAAACATTGACAGGGTGTCTAGTAGGAAACTCATGAACAGAGTTGGGATAGTCAGTTTTTGGAGGCCTAAATGACTATATTTTAAAAACCTGATTCTATAGTAAATTTCTCTATGAATCTAGTTTACAACTCAATTTGAATCACTGAATTTCGATATCGTATGAGGAATTTATGACCAAAATACTGACTGCCTATCATAAATCAACACTCTTGAAACTCTGTTTTCTCAGTTGTTCCTTAACGTATTTGACCCATCAATTCTTCTTGTCTTCAAAACCTGTTTCTACTGGATATCAATAAATGAATCTAATTTAATCTTCAATTTTAATCGGTTCAATCCACCATCGAATGAAAAATTTATGCTTGAAATACCAACTGTTGATCTGAGCTGGAAAATAAAAAAATGACTCTATTATGCAGGTTGTTCTAAGCAAGTTTAACATACCATTACATGGAATTTTTAAAACATGTTTCTATTGGAGATAAACCTTTGAATTAACTCTCATTTTGTTTTTGAATCACTCAAATCGAACAAAAAACAAAGAAGGTATGATTAAAACACTGCTGGTTAGTATCGTCGACCACTGCTCTCCCGCAGGTAGCAAATATAATTTGTTTTATTTTTCCATGGACTTGTTCTATAGAGTAACTACTTGTTAGTTTTTTTGCATAATTATTGGATTATGAGAGCCTGTGCACCTCTCTTTCTCCATGATTTAATGTTTTAGTGCAGGTAGACACTCGTTTTTTGCAGGTCCTGGCAGAACAAAAAAGGTCAATTTATGGATGAACGATTCTTGAGAGAAATTTTAGTGAAACAAGGGCATTTCATCAAGTTCATTACCTAATAGATTCATAACAAGAAGAAATGAAGAATTGGTTTCCATTTGAAGATTCATGTCACTGTTACCAAACATTTTTCAAAAGATCATTTTTTTCCATTAATAGATTTGATATTCTCTTAGAAATAACATCATAGCTGCTGTAACTTAATAAAGTGTTGTTTCTTTTCTGATTTCTTTTATGTTTTTGTGTTTCAGGTATTAATCTCTTCAAATTATAATTTCTGCTCGAGTGGCAACTGAACAATAAGGACCCCACCATGCAAGTTTCAATTGCAGAATGCAATTCTTCAGTAGCACCAGTTCTGTAAAAAAAATATTTTTTCTTGAAACCTGCACATAAACTTTCCTTTCTATTTGATTGGATTTTCTTGGCAATGGATCATATATTAGTTTTTTTTTTTCTCTTTTCTTCTTTTTACGTGTTTATATTTGTTTGTTGTTCCTCTTAAGGAACAATTATTATTTCTTTCAAGGAATAGCAACCATTCCTCTTAAGAAACAATGTGTTTGTGTGTTTATTTTTGTTATTCCTCCAAAAGGAATAACATTTTCGCTCATTAGTTTTGCTGTTTTTTTCAAAAAGAACATTTTTTTTTTTGCATGATTTCACTGTTCCCTTCAAAAGGAACAGCACCGCTCGTTTTTGTTGTTCATTTCAAAGGAGCTTGACACCAAGTATTCTTGTTTTTCATTTCCAAAGGAACAACATTTTCGTAGATTGTTTTTGTTGTTCCTTTCCAAAGGAAAAGCATTTTTTGAGTGCATTTTTCTTGTTTGTGAACAATTTTTTGAGGATTTTTTTTAAATTTTTCATAACTTTTTGAAAGACAAACATACAATTTATGAAAGGATACACAATCATACAAATTAAAGCTTACTGTAATCAGCAAATCAAAAGAAATCGTCATTTTTAAGAAAGTTGTTTAGTAATGATAAGAAAAAGGAAAAAGGGACATAATCAATAACATGATCTTGTTGTCTTACTACCACTAAATTTATATGATCGATTATATTTATCATGTTGGTTCTTTCCCATATTTTATAACTTTCTTTGATTTTTACTTATGGAGTAGGAACAAGGGCATATTCTTTTCTATTGAGCTGTTCAGACTTCTTCCACCATTCCTACTCTTAAGGAGTGTTGAGCCATCTTTTATGAATAAATAGGAAAGTGCTATATGAAAAGAAAAATATTTACATATTTCATTAATAATTTTATAATTTGGCAGATGGAGGATAGGGGGTCTCATCAAGAGCCGGCCTACCATGTTCATAAGGAAGCAAGTGAAGTGGCATTCCCATCATGGCCACCAAACCAGGGATATGGTCCAATGGACAATTGAAAAATTAAGCAGTCCTTGGAACAGGAGGTCTCATCACGAGCCGACCTGCCCACTTTTCACTTCTTCCCAGTGAATGGCATTGTGATTTATCTGGTCACCAAGCCAGCACAATGGCCTCCGTTATGACAATTAACAAGCACTTCCTCAGCATAAATAAAGGACAATGGTTCCAAGGGTGAGAGAGCAACTCTGTCAAGGTTATGGACACCTGTGGGCAACAGAGCTCTGCTGATGGTATTGGAGTCACATTTATACACATCAATAGTAATATTAAACTCTTTTTCCTATATCTCTATTTAAATATCAGATGAAAGTATGAATCTTTAACCTTTGATTTCGAACCTATTATACATGAAAATCATCATAAATCGATCACATTAGTTTAAGTGGGTAATAAACGCATTTGTACTTATGTTTATCTTAAGTTGTCCCTTCTCCTTATCCTTGAATCATTACAAAACGCTTCTATATCTGTTTACGAGTTATCACATGCATGGATTTCAATAATGCGATAATTTGTTGATTGTATCATAAGTATGTATGCCTTTCCATGTTGTACAATTGTTGTGCAATACGCTGCTCTTCTATTTTGCTGATTTGCTACAATATTGAACTGCATTTCTACAGAATTTTTTTTTCTGCTTGAATTTTTTTGCATGCATCTTATCTGTTGCCATTCCAAACTGAAACTGTGGATTCAAGAAAATTGCATACAGAATTGTGATTTTTTTACAAGAGAACAATAAGTATGGGGAAAATTCTATCCGCAGCATGATCACTATTGCAACTAAACCGCAAAGGCTCGCGAATGCACACAATTATTCAGACATGAAGTGTTTGCATGGCTTCTACCTTTTGTATCACTTTCCGTATTCGCTCAGCCTACATCAGCTTCAACAAAGGCCAGTCCCTACATGTCATTCCATTTTTTTTCGGAGGTAACACTTGAGGTAAAATAGCATAATTTTCTGATTTATTATGAATTTAGGAGAATTTCATGAAAATCCATTGAGCATTATTTATCATCATTCATTCCATATCTTTACCACTTCCCATTTTTCTAGACACGTCTCATCTTTCAGTTTGGGGGAGTGTTGATTTATTTCATTTCTTTCTTGTGACCATGTCCGTAATATTCTTTATCATCCATTGATATTCTTATTCATTCTCAACACCTCCCTTATTCCATGTTGTTTTACACCAAGCATCGATTTCAACAAATTGTAGCAACCACCTCTCTTTGTTTTCTAGCATCGCATGAGGACATGCTAATTCTTCAGTTTGGGGGGGGAATTGCTACACATGATGGATGTTTTCCACTTTCTTTCTCATTTAAGGCATACAATTTCATTTGTATATAGTGCAGAAATTGATTTTCATATATCTTTAAAACTATGAACTGAATTCTTGTGATTTCTGGATAACAAAGAGGTATCATTAAAATACACAAACCCAGATAATTTCACGCTAAATTAGTTCATAAAATTTTGAAAATTATGCACTATCACCTACAACCATTTTTTTTATATCTCATGATCCGTGCATCAAAACGATCTGATTTTTGAGAAAATGATTAATGAAGGTTGTTGTTACTTATGTCACATTTTTCTGCAACTTCATATACATATAGTTGAACGTCAATTGTAAAAATTGGTATGCCTCTATTGCTAAAATTGAATATTCATTATTTGAGGAAACATGCATTTGTTCCATCCATTTCATGAGTTGGGATGAACAATTTTCTTTGCTTGGTTAACACATGGGTTTTGTCTTTGGATTGCATGAGGACATGCAATATATTAAGTTATGGGTTGCATGAGGGCATGCAATATATTCAGTTTGAGGGTATGTTGGGCCGTGAATACGACCACTTTTTAACACTTATTTCATCCATTTTTACTCTTCTTAATCATGTCATTTATTATAATTTATCATATAAATCCATTTTATAATGATTTATGTTCTTATGGATGAATATTATTTCTTCTCCTTTATTTTTAATAAATTGATGATTATTATGCATAATTTTATCAATGATGTTTTATTAATATATTTTGTAATATCACTCACCATTTTAGCCTCCAAGATATTTGCCAGATTGAAGATTTGATCTCCAAATCATCATCAAATATTCCAACTCAGAAATTCGCTGGAATAAGAAGTGACAGTTTTGCGGTTGAGATTTTGAGCAAATGAAGAAGAATCTGGAAAATCCGGAACATGGGTTTTGTCCAGAACGGGCCCAATTAAATTTGGTGTAGAATGGTTTGCCCAAATTCGGCCTGTATTGAGAGATACGTAGGGTTCTTTGAGCACGATTTTCTCAGATTTGTTGTTGCGGCCGTCCTCCAAATCTCAGCTGCAAAGCCAAATTCGCCTTACTCTTGTTGAAAGATTGTTGGAAATGTATTTTCTGGTTGATCAAGTTGTTGGGAGCAATCCAATATTGTTATGGGAGATTATATTTGCTATTTAATTTCTCCTCCTTCTGATTATAAAAGAGAACATGTATTGGGTATTGGAGGAGGATGGAGAACAATGGATGATTATTGAATTCTCTTTGTAACACTGTAATTCCTTGACTCTTGTGAGCAAAGAGCAACTGATGTAAAAGCTATTCATGTTTGATTAATACAAAGAGGCGTTCTAGTTCCATTCTTCAAGCTCTGTAGTAGCCCAGCGGTGCTTTCACCGGCGGTTGAGGGCCCAGCCCTGGTGGAGCGACCCGCTGTTTGTATTTCTATTTCTTTATTTTATGTTGTGTGAAGTGTGTTTACTACTTATTTCGATTACAAAGTTAATTGATTGCTTTGAATACAGATCCATTAACGAATTACATTGCTATCTACTTTGTTGTTCATTTATTCTGATATCATTACGAAAGCCTTGATGTTCTGTATTCGACTCTAAGTTATTATTCTTTGTGATTGATTGATTTGCAGTATTGGCCGACGATAGATTAAAGTATTGAGATTAGTGAAGTTTGCAATTGTTGTTCAAATCATCTTGTTGTTCCATTTCTAGTTACTGCTTATTTCTTATTCATAGCTTTAGCAGTTTGGTTACAGTTGCTGTGTATGCGTAGGAGTTACAAGTTGTTGTTCCTTTTTAAGTCTTTACAGTTCCTTTCAGTTACTTTCATTAGCACGAAGATTGAGTTTGCTTTCATTTCGATTGTTTTAAGATCACCAACTGTAGAGGACAGAGGTTATTGCTCCCAAGTCCCCAGAATTGGTTATCTTGCATCGATTTCTAAGGGAAAGAGTTATTGCTACTGCATCCCTGATCGATGTTTTGTAGATTGGTTTAATTAAGATTTTAGAGAATTTGAGTTTATGTTGTTGTAGTTAAATTTCTTTTTCAAGCATCCATTTACTCTTTTATTTCGAACATTGTACTACATATTGCAAGGCATTACTATTGGATAAATTTCTGCCTCAGACTGAGTAGACTCTTGAAATAAAAAGTCGCTCCCGAATTGATAATTAATGTGAGATAAATAGGTGTTAAAAAGATACCTTTTATGCCTCGACGGGGATTTTCATGGAATATTCTCGGAATATTCCCTAGATGGACCAATGAGCAGTTAACAATTGTTGGCACTAATTTCAATACAAGGTGATGGTTGGACCAATAAGGACACGACACGTGGCTGGCACGACACCACGTGCCGGCCCCCACCGGTTGAAATGTATGGTAAATTATTTTTTTTGAAGGACTAGACGGAGATCGGGGTTCCTCCCATGACCTCTCCACTATCGGAGGTGATGTGCTTTATCGCCTATGCTACACATTAAGTCTTAACATATATGCGCCGAATAATATTTTCTTTAAAATTATTGTTACAACGGGGGAAAAGAGGGGCTATTAGCCTGTCCATAGGACCACCAGTTATGATTTCCAAAGGTAGCTCCGGGCTAAGAAGAGTTCAAACTATAAATCATGACTAATTAAACCTAATCCTTATTTTATTATGCACTAAACCAAACCTTAAATGTATATTAAGTTAGCGGGATGTACAGCAAACTAGTGCTTAAAACCCACTTAGCGAGTTAATTGGCGGACAGCCTCCGAAATTGGCGGAAACTACCACTTCAAGTGGAAGTTAATAGTTTAGGGCTGAATTTAGTGGGAAAATTTGAAGAAGCCATAACTTCTTCAATTTTTGACCAATCAGAGCTCAAGAAAATGCAGATAGAAATTTTGAGCCATTACGGATTGTAATATTCCAAAATAGGAAAAGCAGTAATATAGGACATAAAAATGGAAATAGAATTGAATAAAATTACATCAAGATATGATACCAATATGGAGCCATTTTATTCAACAAATCAACATCAATTAAACATAATACATTGAGGCACAAATCATACAACAGGAGCAAACAAGCCTCCAATGAATAAACCCTCTCACAAGTGAGATGTTGCTACTATACAAAATTCCGAAGAGCTGCTACAACGCAGTACTAATGAGAATAACTGCTACTAAAATCATACAATGATATATAACAACTGATATATTCCTCAAGATATTCTACACATAAATATCAAGGCTCTATATCACTCTTCCTAGACAACTCCAAAGGGTTTCCAGAAATTAATCAAATTACAATAGTGTACTACAACCCTAGGGCTAAAGATTCACTGTAGTAAAATGGTTGGGAAGATATGACTGAAGCTGATGAAAAAATATATGGCACTCCACCAATAGACTCCCTGGGTGAAAGGTTGATCCCTCCACTAGCAATCTAACTCCCCAAATCATGCACTGAAACCACCCCTACAACGGATCTCTAAAATAACGCAGTCATGGACTGAAACTGCATTGTAGGTGATGGTGGTAGCTTTTCCTAGTGCCAAATGATGATATAATTTCCAAGGACCCTCCTTGTTGATCTCTCAATGGAAAGGCTACCTCTCCATTGAAATACAAGCTCAGAAAATGCCCCTACAAACCCTCCACAACTTCTTCCCTGCAACACAACACAAATCTAGAAGAAACTGTGTTGTATAATAAGATTGAAGCTTTGGCTTGATGCCGAAATGTGGAAATTCATCTCAATCACCTCTCCTGAGTGGACACATGAAGTCCCCAGAGGATGAGGGTAGGATTCCCACTCGGGAAAACCCTTGTGCTAAACAGAACTGTAGTCTCCACTAAACAACTGAAGAGAGAAAAAATTCATACAAACCATAAACAAAATAATAATCAAATCATCCCCTCTATGGCTGCCATACGCTTCCTTATATGCTTGGCGAGATTCCTCACCTTGGGCTCCACTCATTAAATCCACTACTTACATGCATGGAATCTCCCTCCAAAGCTGTGTTGTCCCTCAATGAATGTGCACTCCTCCATATTAGCGCTATTGATTTGCTCAAAGTTGACCCAGTCTACATGCTCCATCCCCTTTTCACACATAAGGGTGCTTAACAAAGCTATTTAGAGGACCCCCATTCACATGAGGAGTGATTTTATTCCTACTAAGGAGATTTATGGGTCTCCCTACCCTCTTATTCTTCTAACTAAGAAGAAAAAACAAAATTTAATATTCCAACTAGCTTAAAGCTAATTGGGAATATTACATGGAATCATTGGATCAGGTTACAGGAGTAAAGGAGCATTGTAAATAGGTAAATTTCACAATTTGACCATAATATAGAGGCCCAAGCCATAGAATATGGACCAAGGAGATGTAGCCTGGGAGGGGTGAACTCCTTCATCAAATACCTATGTTAATTTTATGCATGATGATGTTATGTACTTTATTTGTTGTTGTTAAAATATTTTTTTTATGTTAAATTTCTCACTAAATTGACATGAAAAACAATCACGAGACTCAATGAATTGCTGGGTAACTTGAACCCTTAAGCACATAAGAAGCAAGCATGTTTAAAATCTGAAAGGGGAATTAGCTGAGCATTACTAACATCCTCCATTCAGATCATCTTTGGTATTACAGCTCAAGCTCATTAGGTTTTCTTGTGCAAGAAGGGATCTAATTGTTTGCAAGCTTGTGTCATGCTTACAAGGTTAAAACTCATAAGAGGAGAAGGGAAGCTGGTTGAGAGCCCTGTAATTGTGTCAAGAGGAATAAGGGCAAGGTTGCCAAAGTATTAAACACCAGCACATCCTCAAGTTGAAGTTGAGTCTTCAATGAGCATGAATTAGAGGAAATTTGAACCTAAAAGTGGTCTCCTAAGGAAAATTAATAAAACAATAGTTAAAATAATAAAATAAGACTTCTAAATTTTAGAGGGAAAAGAAGAAAAATACTTTTTTTTTAATTGTATTTTTAGCTTATTTACTTATAAGTTTACTCAAATTTCAAGTGTAGACACTTGTTGGATGCAAAATTAAATTCTACATCCAACGAGTACCCATTATGTATACTTTTGAGAAGACCCACATTGATAAAAGTCGTAGATACATTAAACAACCATGTTAAACACTTTTTTTTATTGTATCTGCAATTTTTTTCAATGTGGGTCTTCTCAAAAGTATGCATAATGGGTTCTCCTTGGATGCCTAATTTAATTCTGCATCCAACGAGTGTCTACATTTGAAATTTGAGTAAACCTATAAGGAGACAAGCTAAAAATACAATTAAAAAATTTATTTTTTCTTCTTTTCCCTCGAAAATATTTACATGTGCCTCTTTTTAAATTGTAATATTCCAAATTTTCCATCAACTAATTGGAATATTAGAGTTATTACCTTTGTTATTGAGTTAAGTAAATAAAAGGGTGGAGTTACCCATAAACCCAGTACATGAATAAAATCCACTTCTATAGTGTGAATGTGGGTTAGTTGAGTAGTGGAGTAGCATTATGGAGTAGTGGAGCAGCATAATAATGAAGAAAGGGTGGAGGTCATTGAGAAATAATGAGGAATATGATGTAGATAGCAGAGAAATAACAATGAAATGATGGAGGAAGTGGTGTATTAAATGCACACATGATGGAGGGAGTGGAGAGTAATTCCAATAGTGATGGAGATCATGAAGGACAACACAGTCTTTATGGAGGCTACTGGCCACATGTGCAGCGCAGTTATGGGGTGGGCAAAGGTTAGGGAATAATCACAACCATAAAAGGAATATGAGGGTAGAAAAGGAGGGGAGTCTGATTTTTATTGTTGAGTGTCATAAGACAATTCTTTGCACGCTTCAGCTGTTTAGCTAAGTATGTTGTGTTGTTTAGCACCGGGTGTTCCTGAGTGGGAATCACACCCTTACCCATGGGGGACTTCGAGTTCCTACTCTAGAAAGGTTTTCTTGTGAAGAATTCATCATCTGAAAATCAATGCCCCTTTTAGCCACTCTCATCTACACTACCAGCTACAGGAATTATGCATTCTTGAACTAGGGTTTGAGAGTTGTGAGGTTGTTCTTAGTACTTCAACTGAGAAATACGTGGAGGGATCAGCCCTTCACACTATGGATTCATTGTAGTCTTACGAGATTTTCATTGTCATATCTGACATCAGGCCATCCATCTAATTCTCCTATTCAACAACATTTCCTGCAGGAATTGCGTAATTGTTCCGTGAGGGTTTGAGGAGAAGAGGAAGTTCCAAGAAACTTGGAATCCTCTGAGAGATTAATATTTCACTCTGGGAATCACTTCAGCAACTTGGGATTAGAATTTTACTATCTATCAGCAAGTTACATCGTCATCCCTCCTAGACATCACAATACTTCACAGCAGTTGTGCATGCAGGAGATGCATATTCAGTGGAGGAGCTAGATCTCAAGTTTTGAGATTGGTAATATAGAGAAGGGAATAGGCCTTGAATTAGTGAGCTGAGTAGGTGATATTTCAGCTGATATATCATTTTTTCAACCCCATATAAATAGTTTTCTCTAGGGAGTGTGTAACTCAGTCAGCAGGGGTGCAGTGTGCAACCGAAAAAGGGCCAAAATTCCAAACTCAAAATCAGGCCAAACAATTTCTATTTTTTTTCTAGGATTGTCGAGTAGAATCCGTGGCTAAAATTGTGGATATTTATAAGCACTCCACCAGCCTCTCGCACATAGATCTTCTTCTCAACAGCAATAGTTTCAAGCAACAACATTTTATACTTTCCAGTGCTAAGTTTCATTAGTGTATTTCAGCCATATTGTGGCTTGAGTGCAATCCTTTTGGAGCATTGTGTACTTACATTGTTGTTGATACTTAATGATATGGCTCAGCTATTTCGGATAATGTTTTAATGTCTCGATGTTATTTTCCGAAATTTCCAGCAGTTTACAGTTTTTTTCTTACATTCTGGTTATTGCCTTTATTGTAATATTATAAATGTTATATATTCTAGTTTCTCCCATTTTGGGATAATAAAGTGGTATCAGAGCATGACATTTGGCTCAGCTTGTGGGAATTTCATGACATTAGAGGAATAAGAAGAAGCAAAAAAAAAAATAAGAAGTCTTCAATGGTGGAAGGATTGAGTTTTTCCACACTTCTCTCCAGATATATGCATGATATCATCATGGAGATGAAATAAATGAGAAGGGAAATGAAAAAGGAAACCTAAAAAGGGTTTCATAATGGAGAAGGTCTGAGCACTTCCTATTAGCAGTATAAGAAACCAGCGGTGCAGAAATCTCCACAATTCCCTACTATGTCCACTTTCCTTGCAGAAGGAAATGAATGGCATGGAGATGAAGGATATTTGGAACATGAGACTCTGAGTGATTATCTTTCAGAGTACATATCTCAATCTAGAGCATTCAAAGAGAATCTGAATTTCCAGAAAATTTTCTAGATTAAAGAGAAGCAGAAACCCTGCAGCAGCAATAGAATAAGAGGGAATATGCAGAATATATTATTTCTGCCTACATTTTATGTGTCATCCACAAGCATGGAAAAAGCTTGGATGGATAAGTTAGATGCATTCTTCCAGCTACACCAAGTAGCAGAAGTAGAGGATGTTCATATTGTAGTGCTACACCTTGAGGGTGAAGCAAATTACTAGTGGTTTGGCAGATTGAAACATGCAAGAGTGACTGTATATGTAGATTTCACTCAAATATTGGTAGAGAGGTTTGATATAATAAACTCGGAGGCACATTCCTTTGAGACATTCTCGAAAAATAAATAGAAAATGTATGAGGAGAAGAAGGGAGATGTTAGCGATGATACACGGGGAGGAGATTAACTACCACCACCACCAACAATATAAAGAGCACTTGCACGGATTGGAGGAGCCCTTCCATTTTGGCAAGATGTTCCCAAGACTTTGAAATTGAGAGTCCAAGACATGATTCAGAAGGTGCATGAGGAAGAGGAAGTAGATACCAGCGTTGATGCAGCAGTATATTATCCTCCCGTATTTTACAGAATTCACTAGGTGACTATGGATTTTCTACAAGCAACTAAAGATAGCATTATTTTCCTATCAGCTATCTTTATAAATATCACTACCTTCATTATCCTAAATAAACCTTTTTCACTATCTATTTCATCTTTTCCTTCAAAAGTTCACCTTGTTGCTCTAAAAAGACTCACCATGGGCTTGTTAATATCATTTTCACTCTCCCTCCCTACCTACACCCTCATTAACTCATTTTTGCCTCTAAAAACCCACCTTCCTCTTTCAAAACCCCTTTTATTCATCCCTTTCCTCTATTTTTCCAAAACTATGTAAAAAGACCCTCTTTTACATTGTTTTAATTGTATTATTTAATCTATCGGGACCCACCATTTTATGATAAAAAATCTGTTTTTATATAAACTCCCGATTCTTTTGTTTTATTAAAACCAATCCCTTTTTTAGCCCCCTCAACTAAATACCTCACTTCTTAGCACTCACATGACCTTAACCTCACCTATCGCATAAGCCCTTGCTATAAATATTTCAACCCTCCAACTTTTTATTATAACAACCCTTCATAAACCTTTTTAATTGTATTATTTAATATATCGGGACCCACCCTTTTATGATAAAAACTCTGTTTTTATATAAAATCCAAATTCTTTTGTTTTATTAAAACCAACCACTTTTTTAGCCCCCTCACCTAAATCCCTCACTTCCTAGCACTCACATGACCCTAACCACACCTATCGCATAAGCCCTCGCTATAAATATTTCAACCCTCCACCTTTTTATTATAACAACCCTTCATAAACCTTATAAATCAAGCACATTCGGTGATTTGTAAAAACTTTGGGCCTCGCTCTTTCATCAAAACCCGTGCTCCAACCATACTTCACCACCTGTCCACCCTGGCCCTCCCTTTCTACCTGCACGACTCTCCACATCGCGCGATCACCATCGATCTCCACCCTCGAGATCCGACGGCCCGCACTACATATAAAAAATAAAGTAGTGCCAAGATTAATGTTTTAAACATTGCGAAATGGACGGTTTTTTCTTTCCACGCGTCGCGCGATGAAATGTGTCGTGCTCTCGTCCCAAAAACCGTTACCGCCTCCTCTGTTATGCGAAAACTGCTCTCGGTTTCCAAAAATCGCTTATCCCTTTGTGCTATAATTCAAATGCCTTCACCCTCTGTTCAAGCTTCCTGCTAGTTCCGCCTATAGAACTAGGTCCACAATGCCTTTCTCCACCCTTCGACAGCCTGAAAACCCCTGAAAATGCAGTAAGCCCTCCCCGCATGGTTTTTAAACTAATTGTTTGTTTTTTAGTGTGCAGGTTTAATGGAAGAAAAGAAAGTGAATGCATTCCAATGGTTTAGAAACAATGGATGATGCTCTGGGTGACAATCCAGATTCTTAACTCAAATTTAGAAGGACCAAAGGCCCTATGTCGAGATTGATAATCGATGAAACATGATCATCGATGCTTATTAAGCTCTCCAAAAAAGAAAGAAATGCATCCCTGCACCAAAAATAAACACAAGAACAGAGACACAGTCAGAGGAAATACATTCAAAGGACTGTGCTAAAGAAATGAAGATTAAAGGATTAAAAGGCTAAATACAAGTTAGAGAAAAATCATGAAGATTGTCCACAAAAGCAGAGATTAAAGGTAATAAAGACACGCAGAGGAAAGAATAAAAGAATAAACGTTAAATCAAAGTTTAAAGGCCTAATACATAGTTTAAACATAAATAAGTGGAAAAGTAGCCCAGAAACACATTCAAATGACTAAATCCTACATCAGTTACTTCTTCAAGAGATATTTTTCCACCTACAGCATGTTTCTTTCAATAAAACATCAAATAGTTATCACACACAGTAAGAGATATTTTTCATCTACGAGTAGTTATTGTAAGGTTATTTCAAGAAGGCTTAAAGTCAAACATTTCATAGAAATCAATTTAGAAGTTGAGTTAGGAGTTATTATTTCAGAGAAACACCTTCAGATATTTTTGCCTTTGGCCTTGCATGGTCTGAAAGGTAAAAAATAATTTACTCTGTAATAAATGAAATTCCAAACCCTAGCTTAACACCACCTCCTCATTTTGCATATAAATACTGCATGTGAGTTTCATTTTTAGTGTTGGTTAGTTGATGGTTATTTTACTGATTTCTATTGCTGAGCTAGTTGAGGATTGCTAGGCTGGATTTGAGAAGGATCTGAGTTGTAGAGAGCTATTGTACATGGATTATTGTAACTGGTTTGATCATCAATAATACAAGCACGTTCATAGAATTCTTGAGCTATGTTAATGGTGAATTTTTCCTCATTTGTCACTGTTTTTCTTATGTTTTCCATTCTCTCCATCCTTCTCTGATAAAAGAACAAAAGTTTTAGAGTAGGATTTGCTGTCTTTGCACCCTATTTCTGTTTACATCCTTTATATTTATGTTTTCTTCTGCAAGGTTTGATTGGAGGATTCTTAATTGCCCTCTAGTTTCATCTAGTTTTTCGTCTTATAAATTATTCAATAGAGTGAAACCAGGGAAATTTATGGTGAGCCCATGTTCATTGGTTTGGCTTGAGATATTGTTTTTAAAACCTTTCTTTGAAGTATACTTAGTAGAGTCTAAACCAGGAAAGTCTATGCTATGCCCTGTCCTTTAGTCTGCCTCAAAATGTTAATTTTAAGATTCTTTTGAGTGTTGTGTTAAAGAAGATAGGCTTCAATTTCTCTTTAGCTACTCTCACTATTATCTTAAATGTTTTCTTTAGTCTGAAAGTAGTCTTAGGATTGCTGGATTATTGTCTGAAAGGTTTGCTTATTAAATTTTGGCCAAATAAGTTCATGGTGAGCCATGTCCTTTTTTTTTCCTTGAAAAGTTACCTTAAAAGGCTTTTCTTGTCTAAGTAGAGCTAGAAGATTCTTAATTGACTATATCTTTGCTACCTTCACAACTTATTATTGTTTCATATCACAATCTAATCTAAGAGATCCATTTAATATAGTTAGCTTGCCCTATGAAAACCCTTGTAGAGTTGATGAATAATTGAATCCTTTTATGACTCCATAGCCCAATGGATCAATGTTTTCTCATAGTCTATTTATTCAGCTGAAACATCCCTTCAACCAGTCACACCACAAATCTGTCAATATATCAATTAATTCAACCAAAACAAACAAGTCCTTAGAGCTTCATAACTAGCCTAATATCGTAAACAAGAGAAAAAATATATATCAATTGAAAACACTTAAAAATATAGAGATCCCTATCTGAATCCAGGAAGGCTAGGTCCTATGTAAATTTCCAAATCTGGAACAGCTAGCAAGGCATGACTGGAAAATGCATTTTCTAGTAATGGCTGCTACAGGAATTGAAATCAAGACCTGGATCCCTTAGAAAAATGTGTCTAAGTGCTAAATCCAATAGGAGGCTCCAAAGAAATCCTTCTATGTGGGTTAAACAGATCTCCCACACTTAGATGTCCTCAGAAAGTGCCCGATGAAGGGACTGCAGTAGTACATGAACATGAAATGGAGCAACAACGTTATTCAATGAAGTATGCACACATGAAGAATTAGATATCCAACCAATGTATAATATAGTAGAAAATGTGTATAATTCTGAGAGGAATCAATCACCCAAGATGGGCAATGAAAGCCTCAATGAGACATGTACAAGACAATATAGCAACACTGCTATGCAGAAAGGTCATATGACTAAAATAATGTAGTTCATTGGAGAAACTGCAAAAAAATACATGGTAATAGAATGATATAACAATATCAGCTCAAATAAATGAGGGGGAGCAAGCTATCAACCCCTGAAAACACTAATACAACAATAATACACAATCCTTGGAAGGATTGGCTACAATATATATGAAAATGGAAAATCTGCAGAAATGACAGAGTTGCTGGGTAGCAACTGCAGCTCTGAAAATAACTAGAGATGGCTGAAGAAGATGTGCACTATGGATTAAACCTCCTCCAACAGATCTCTCAAGTGATAGGCTGATCCTATCCCTTAATATATCTTCCTCCAAGATGATGGTGCAACCCCTCACTGCACATATGCACTGAAATAACGCAGTATGGTGAACATATTGTGCTGTCTATGATGGGAGATGCTTGGGCTTGATGCCAAGATATACAGACCAGCTCTGAAACCTTCCTTACTAACCTTCTCGAGGAATAGAAACTCCCTCCTCTGAAAGATGAGACAAGGAATGGTGTTGTGGAACCCCTCCACTGCAACACCCAACAACACTACATTATACTTCAGCAGAAATAATGCAGTGACTAAGGTAGTGGATTTGGCCTTGAGCCAAGATGTGGAGAGAATGAAGTGCAATCCTTCAAGAGCCCTCTCAAGAAGGAGAGGAAATCCTAAATAGGAATCGCTCGTGCTAAACAACACTACAACTCAGACGAACAACTAGAGACTGCAACTAGTCTAATTAGACAAATGATCAAATGCTCAAAGATATCTTCCTATGGCTAACTCTTCCTCCTTTTATGCAAGTGAATGTCTCTTTGCCCTGGACCCCACACATTAGTGTTTCTTCCACAAAGAATCTTTCTCCCTCTCAAACTGCACTATCTTCCCAAGCAAGCTACACCTTTTAGGTAGCATTGTTGACTTGGTTAAATTGACTTTGTCCTCATGCATTTTCCCCTTTTCACACTGGAAGGTGAAAAATAAAGCTGCTCCATTGATCCCTTTCATACTATGAGGGTTTTATTCCTACTTATGGGTTTCTTTACCCATTTTATTTACCTCCGAGATGATATAAGAAATTTAGTATTCCAATTTGTTGCATGTAAATTTCGGAATATTATAGTCCTCCCCTCTCAAAGATTGCTTGTCCTCAAGCAAGTGCAAGGATAGATTGAGTTATTTCTCTTCTCCCGGTAGCATCCATGTATGATGATCTCCTCCAAGTGAAGTAATGCTATCTCATTAATCAAGGCCCCACATTGCTCCTCCTCAGCATGCAATTCAACTATCAAGCCATCATCACACAAAAGTGAAATATGCAAGAGGAAAGCAAAATGATTTCTAGAGGTCTGCTTGAGGAAATGGATATGAAACATAATGGGAATCATTTCTCCCATATGGATCCTCCATCCCCAAGCTATTAGCCATGCAAAATGAGTCACCTCCCAACTAGGAAACTCCTGAAAGCTGTCCTCCACCTTTGGCTCTAGCAAAGTAGGTGGGATGAAAATCTACACATGGTAGACAATGTAGCCTACCCCACGCTATCTATCTCTCCACTTAAGATAAGTGTAGAGTGTATGTTGATCCTGGGCTGCAATAAGGCTTCCCTCAAGTAGAAATATGAGGACTAGATCTCCAAAGACCCCTCCTCCAATGCTGCAAATCAAGTTGGCCCAAACCATTCCATATATGATGAGTTGGAGGTCATCAACATATGGCATCACATCCAACATATGGCTCACCTCATAAGGAAACAAATGTGTTGTTAAGGTGACCATACCATTTCCCATGTTCCCCTTAGAACATGTAGTGCAAAAAGTGTGAGGAATCTCTCCCTCAGAGGAGACATTCTCCCAATGTGTCTCTCTCCCAAGCATGCTCCTCATAAAGACCGAGACGATAAAACCATAGGGAGAAAAAATGAGAATCATGCTTGCTTCCATGTGTAACAAGTGACAATGAGAATGGTCCCTCAAATTCAAACAACACAGCTTGACCCTCAACTACAATACAAACTAATAAAAATTGTGGTTTCTCAACCACTTGCCTAACGTTCCAATCTCCTCATAAGTATGGAGGAAGTGAATGATATAAGGTGTACAATGAGCATGTCCTCCATAATACATATCTTCCCCAAGTCCTCCTAGGGAATGGCCATCAGTCATGCTTATGGCCTCATGTAAACCATGTGGTCTAGGAAAAATAATGCTCCTCCTTCGAGCATCATCCTGCACATGTATGGTTAAGGGATGCATATATACATTGTACAAATAATCATGTAAACAAAAATGAATACCCTTACCATATGTTCTTCTCATACAAAAGGAGTGGCTCATAAATGAGTCCCCTCTCATCTTCAAAGAGAAAAGAGGTGGCTATGCTAACTCTTTCAAAGAGTTATGTCTCTCCTCCATCTCCATATGATCCATGCATCTCCTCATATGCTGATAAATCTCCTCCTCAAAGCCTTTCCAAAAATACCCCTCCATGATGGTGTGGAATGCTCTCATAGAATGTGTGTGGATGAAAAGGAAATCCATATGTACTGCTTGTAGCAACTTCTCCTTGAGCTTGGAAGCTCTAGGAAAGAAGATCCTGCCATGATAGTAGATGACCCCATCTCTGACTGAATATCCCTCCTCATGCAACTGGTCATCCAATATCATGCAAGTGAAAAGATCCTTGGAATACTCCACCAACAGGTGGGAGTTCCAATATGGATCTATCCTCCATAGTGATAGTGCTCATGATCTCTCATGAAGAGCATTTGTCATATGGTCATCCTTCTCTTTGACATCTCTCATGCCAAAGATGAAAGTTGGAAGGCGGCTATCCTTCCCCTAATTCTTCTGCCACAACACAGAATATGAAATGGAATTGGGTGATGTTGATTTTGTGAGAATACTCTCTCTCTCCTTGAGTCTACCCCAGACTCCCAGCACTATATCATGCTCTCCCAAGGTTCCCACTCCTCTGAAATCAATGAGTGGTGCCCCAACATGTGAAGCATCCATCCTCCTCTGCTGATCTAGTGGTCTCCTCGGAAAAATTTCTCCATGCAATGAGACATCCTCAACAAGAGGTGACTGCATATATGAATGAACAAATCTGTCCATGCTTCCACCGCGCAATCCAATCACCTTCTTAGGTGCATCAACCTCCAGAAATGAATAGGGATATGTACTCTTCATCTCATGATGTTGGGTCTTCTCCCTACCTTCTCCTTGTGTGTCCATGGTCTCACACCTCCTCAAAAATGGCACAGGTATAGCATGAGTTGTGCCTTGATCTCCACACATGAGATCCTGGGGACTTCCTTGCAAAGATGCAAGCATCCCTCTATTTGGAGCAAGAGCTCCTCCTTCCTCTGCATGAGGCACTAGATAATATCTAGATGAAACAACGTTGTTGCCCTCAATATTTGCAACATGAATGGGAAACCCTTCAATGATTGGATCCCTTTCTGAAAAATAGATCTCCATGCTCCCTTTCTCAAAGGTGTGAGATGGAAGTTTCTCTTCCAGTAAGGTATGGTGAAATTCTTCATCCCCCTCCATGGTTTTCTGAAATGGTATTGCGTTCTCATGCAAGGGTTTTGTTTGAGTTTTCTTGTATAGCTCTACCATGTGTGTCTCATGAATCCTCCTATCAAATATTTCCACTAATTCCTTAGTGAAATTTGCATAAGTTGCAATGTTTACACTCCTCAAAGAAAAGGATTCAAAAATCCACCAGGCAAAAGCCTTACCTCTCAAATGCAGCGCTACAACTTTGATGGCTTCATCTCCAAGAATTTGGTGCTGCTACAAGAAGGTCTCTAACTCCTCTACCTAAGCTTTGCTGAACATGTAGGTGAACCTTCAAAGGTAGATATCATGAATCTATCCTGTTGCTCTCTTCCTTTCACCTTCATCTTGCAAAACTCTGAAAAACTTAGATGATCTCAGAATTTATGAGTTTGAAACTCATACTATCTCAAGAAATCACTAAGGGTTTCCATCCTACCAACCTCTTCTTCTCTTTCCATCTCTCTTCCAGCAATCCTAGGCATGTGACTGCGCTGTGTATTAGGATGTGTAGCTGCTTGCTCACACTAGAGTTTGCTTTAGGTTCAAACTCTCTTGGAGATTATTCAGACATCTCCCTCCGGATCTTCTTGAAATACCCATGAATAAATGTACAGATATAGGAAGAAGCTTTGTAAGCTTATCCCCTTTTTCTTCTCCAAAATATGGAGTCTTCTTCCTACTTATTTCTTTGTCTCCTTCTCGATGATAATAGGAAGTGCAGGGTTCTTCCTCTTCTTTCTGTTTATCCTCCTTGGGGAGGTTCTTCATGGATATGAAATATGATGAGATAAAACAAATCCTCTTCGATCTTCTGATCTTCTTGGGCTGATACTCACAGGCTGAGCCAAGAAAGTTGTTCCGATACCACTGTAATATTCCAAATCTCGAACGGCCTAGCAACGCATGGTATTTGGAAAAATTCATTTTCCCGTGTGTCTCATAGGAATTAGAGCAAGACCTAGATCCCTTAGAAAAATGTGTCTAAGTGCTAAATCTAAGAGGAGGCTCCAAATAAATCCTTCTAAGTGGGTAAATAGATCTCTCACACTTAGATGTCCCTCCAAAATTCCAAAAAGTGCCCGATGAAGGGACTACAACAATAACTGAACATAAAATGGAGCAACAACGTTATTTTATGAAGTCTGCACACATGAAGAAGTATATAGCCAACCCATATATAATATAGCAGAAAATGTGTACAATTATTTGAGGAATCAATCACTCAAGCTCGGCAATGAAAGCCTCAATGAGACATGTACAAGACAATATAGCAACACTGCTATGCAAAAATGTCATATGGCTAAAATAACGCAGTTCATTGGAGACACTACAAAAAAATACATGATAATAGAATGATATAACAATATCAGCTCAAGAAATGAGGGGGATAAAGCTCTCAATCCCTGCAAACACTAATACAACAATAATACATAATCCTTGGAAGGATTGGCTACAATATACATGAAAATGGAAAATATAAAAATACAGAGTTGTTAGGTTGCGGTACCACACGAGACCAATAGCGCGGAGATGGCTGAAGATGATGCACTCTAGAATAAACCATGATGGCAACAAAACTGAAATTCATCCCCAAGGAGAGATGGTCTACTGTAGACGTGGTCCTGTCAGCATTTTCCTTGTCAAACCCCATTCTTTGACTCCACGTGGCCTACCTTTCTTTCTTGAATTTTATTTAACTTTTTCGTGGAAATGAATGAACAACATAATCCACCAACTTGGAGTGATATACTCGAATTTTTTTTATATTAACCCCCTTTTCCTTTTGAATAATTAACTTTATGTAGACCTCCGCTCTGAGCCCCACCTCTACGAACAATAGACCAATCAAATGCACGCGCCGTACTTCGGTTATCTTCCTCGTATCTTCATCAAGCGATCACTTTCCGATGGCCCCTTCCCAAATCAACAGCACACGGCAATATCGCTCGGCTCCCCTGGTCGAACGATAACGTGCGATGGCGCACTTTGAACGGTGGTTTTCCGGCGGTCCACCTCGCCACGTGTTGAACACTAAATGGAATCGCTCGTGTTCAGAAAATACCGCTCAACCCGCAAAAGCGGTGCAATATGGGCAAACCGACTTTTTAAATCCGCTCGCGGTTTTGCTACAGTGACTAACCAGGATTCACGTCGGGTTACGCTATTCTTTTATCCACTCCGTTTTCTAATTCAGGGTTCCGTCCCAGTTTATCTCTTTATATATCGGGGTTTCCATTATCATAAAATAGACCTCACCTACACGCGGGATTTCTTCGATTTATCCAAACAATTACAGGGAAATAGATAGAGAAATGTGGACTTATACAACCACCACATTCAACGATTCCATACGGAACCAGCATACAATCGTCTCACAATTAAACAATTTCTTCACAATTAACAGTTCAAGAAAATACAATGGCCAACGAGCACAGAAATTATTTCACTGGAAACAATTGTTAACATAGAGACTTTATTACAAAAACTCTTCTCTCTTCCTCCCTCTTCAATGCATCTGAGGAATACAACTTATATACATCAATATATGACTCTTCGGTTCCTCTAAGAGGACCGTTATAGAAATCAAAGGTCTAATTACAACTTATTCAAATAACTGAACTGACAGATGGATCAAATCCAACTATTCGACTTCTACCAATCCTAACTAATCTAAATAAAAAAATTCAGCTGAGGTATTGACACCTAGTTGTTACAATTCAAGGATTTTGAACCCTCCTAGCCACAACATGTGGACAAACCTCCTACACTGCTGGCTAGTGTCTAATGCCCCTACATCAGACTCCCGAGGGTAATCTTCTTCATGGGCTCCTGTCCATGAGCTCTTCCATTGATCTGCCTATCTTCTGCAACATTCCTTCAGTCATCCAAGTGGCATATTCCTTTGGCTTGTCCTTCCATTTGATTAAGTATTGAAAGTACTCTTGTCCTCTGGTCCTTTTGAACACTCTTTTGTCCAATATCTTCTCTGGTTGCAATGGTTGTGCTGGAGGTAGCTGCTCTTTCCACTCAATTTGTCCCTTGTCTGCTGATCTTTCTTCTGCACCATCATCCTCATACTTGTACAAATATGCAACATTAAAAATGGGAGATATTCCAACATCAGGAGGTAATTCAATCTCATAAGCATTTGCAGAAAACTTTCTAAGTATCTTGCATGGCCCAATCTTTTTGAACTTCAGTTTGTTATACTGCTTCCTTGGGAATCTCTCCTTTCTCAAGTGTGCCAAAACCAAATCTCCTACTTCAAAATGAACTTCTTTTCTACTCAAGTCTGCTCTGCTTTTGTATTTGATGCTGCTGCCTTGTAGTTGTTGTTTCACTTGTTCATGTATGGCCTGGATCTCTGAAGAAAATTCCTCACCATCTGCACTCCTTAGCTCTGCTCTTCCCAGATTTCTTAACTCTGATATTCCTCTGGGGTGCATTCCATAAACAATATGAAATGGACTCTGCCCTGTGCTTCTGTTTGGTGAATCATTATATGCATATTCTGCCTGAGGCAAAATATGATCCCACTGCTTGGGATGTTCTCCTGCAAGACTCCTCAACAAATTTCCCAAACTCCTATTCACTACCTCAGTTTTTCCATCAGTCTGGGGATGATAAGCTGAGCTGAAACTTAGTTTAGTGCCAATTTTCTTCCATAGTGTCCTCCAAAAATGACCCAAAAATCTGGTGTCTCTGTCTGAAACAATACTCTTGGGCAACCCATGCAATCTAACAACTTCTTTGAAAAACAAGTTAGCAACATGGGTGGCATCACTAGTTTTATAGCATGGACTGAAATGTGCCATTTTGGAGAATCTATCCACTACAAAAAAGACTGCATCATTCCCTCTCTGAGTCTTGGGCAATCCTAGAACAAAATCCATACTCACCATGTCCCAAGGCCTGTTTGGAATAGGCAAGGGAGTGTACAATCCTGCATTCTGGATCCTTCCTTTAGTATACTGACAGATTTTACAATTATTCACAAACTTTTCCACTTCTACCCTCATCTTAGGCCAATAATAGAAATGAATCGGTTGCTCATAAGTTTTATTAGTACCAAAGTGTCCAACAAGTCCACCACTATGCTTCTCTCTGATCAAATTTTCTCTCATGGAACATCTTGGCACACACAATTGGCTTCTTCTGAATAACAAGTCCTCCTGCAGGAAATAATCCAGCCACTGGCTTCTATCTGTTAAAACAGGGTTACTACATGCCTCAAATGCTTCTTTAAAATCTGGATCTGTTTTATACAATTCTTTGAGAAAATCAAATCCTACAACTTCAAAATTTGTTTCTTGAACAAGCATGTGCCTCCTACTCAAAGCATTAGCTACTTTATTGACTTGGCCACTTATATGTTTCAAAACAAAATTAAAACCTTGGAGATACTCAACCCATTTAGCATGCTTATGTTTCAACTTGGGCTGCTATACAATATACTGCAAAGCATGATTGTCAGAATATAATAAAAATTCCCTAGACATCAAATAATGTCTCCACTTCTTCAGTGCCTGAACAATTGCATAGAATTCCTTCTCATAAGAGGAATACTTCCTTCTAGTGTCATTCAAATTTTCACTTAAATATGCCACAGGCCTATCATCCTGACTCAACACAACTCCAATGGCTTCTCCACTGGCATCACACTTTACTTGAAATGGTTTAGTAAAATCAGGCAGAATCAAAAAATGCTTCTCCGTTATCTTTTGCTTCAAAACTTTAAAGTTTCTTTCTGCTTCAGCAGTCCACTTAAATGGTTGTTTACTCTTCTTTATTGTCTCAATTATGGGTGCATTGATCTTACTGAAGTTCCTTATAAACTTTCTGTAAAAACTAGCAAGTCCATGGAAACTTCTTACCTCAAAAACATTCCTGGGTGAAGGCCACTCCACAATTGCCTTAACCTTTTCTGGGTCCATCTTCAATCCTTCTGCAGAAACAACAAAACCCAAATACACCAACTCCTCCTTCATGAATGAGCATTTCTTCAAATTTATCAGCAGTTTCTCTTGGTGCAGCTTCTTCAAGACATGATTAAGATGCCTTAAATGTTCTTCTTTAGTTCTGCTGAAAACTAATATATCATCCAGATACACTATCACAAATTTACCAATAAATTCCTTCAATACTTCATTCATAAGTCTCATAAAAGTGCTAGGTGCATTTGACAACCCAAAAGGCATTACCATCCATTCATACAGTCCTTCATTTGTTTTAAAGGCACTTTTCCACTCATCACCCTCTCTTATTCTAATCTGATGGTATCCACTTTTCAAATCTATCTTTGAATAATATTTAGCACCACTCAAGCAGTCCATCAAATCCTCAATTCTGGGTAAAGGGAATCTGTACCTGATTGTGATCTTATTGATTGCTCTGGAATCAGTACACATCCTCCAGCCTCCATCTTTCTTTGGGCTCAATACTGCTGGTACTGCACATGGACTCAAACTTTCTCTAATCAGTCCCTTGTCCACCAATTCCTGCACTTGTCTCCTGATTTCCTCATTTTCTGTGGGAGGCATTCTATAGGCTACCTTATTTGGCAGATTTGAACCAGGGATAAAATCTATCTGATGGCTGATCTTTCTCACAGGTGGCAGCTCATCAGGTAAATCATCCACAATAATGTCACAATAATTGTCTAACATCTCTTGGATTTCTATTGGAAAATCAGAAATCTTTGTAGAAGTAAGAACTACCTTAGGTTTGAAAACTAAAGCAAAGCTTACCTCTTCTTCTTCTATCTGCTGCAGATATTCCTTCCCGCTCAGCAACAAGGTCTTTGGATCAATCACTCTGTTGGATGGCTCTCCTTCTTCCATGGGTATCAATGTATGATGTACCCCATCTTTGAAGAACTTGTAAGTGTTCTTATTGCCATCATGCACTGCTGCTCTGTCAAACTGCCAAGGTCTACCCAGCAGTATATGACACACATCCATGGGCATTACATCACACAGGACCTTATCTTTGTATTTTCCCATTTGCAGCTCTATCTCACACTATTCTTTTACAACCAGCTGGTGCCCTTTATGCAGCCAGGACACCCTGTAGGGAGTTGGATGCTCCCTTGTCTTCAGCTTCAAATTTTCTATTACCTCAGTGGAAACCAGATTGTCTATGCTACCACTATCAATGACTAGCTGGCAGCATTTCCCTTGGACTTTGCATATGCTCCTAAACAAAGTCTTCCTTTGTGCAGGCTCAGTGACCTCTTTGGCTTGCTTCAACAGGACCTTATTTACCACCAAGGATTCTCCCCTCTCTGGAAGAATTTCTTCTTCAATTTCTACCTCTTCTCCAGCCTGGGCAACAACAGCATTTCTTGGACCAGCACCCACATTCTCTGGACACTCATAGTGCTTATGTCCCACTTGCTGACATCTATAACACCTCAACTCTCTACCTCTGCCTCTGTCTCTGCCTCCTCTTCCTTTTCCTCTGTAAGAACCCCTTCTGCCCCTTGCATCCTCCTCTGTAGATGCATTCTGAGGTGAGCTACTGTTAGCTCCATCCCTGGGTGTAGTAGGCTTTCCTCTACCACCCTGACTTCCCTTTCCCCGGAAAGTACCTCTCTTCTTGGCAGACTGTTTCCTCAGGAGTTTCTCCTCTGCTTTCAAGGCCATCTGGTAGGCCTCTTCCACTGTCTTAGGAGATAGAAGACCAATCTCATCTTGGATCTCCAGCTTGAGGCCATTCACATATCTGGCAGTCTTCTCTGGTGTGTCTTGGAATTGCCCAGCCCTTATGCTTACTCTATAGAATTCCTCTGTGTATTCTTTTACTGTCAACAACCTCTGTCTCAGGTTCTGCATTTGCTTATACAATGTCAGCTGATAATCACTAGGCAAGAATTTACCTTTTAATTTAGCCATCATTCTGGTCCAGCTCTTGATAGGCTGCTTTCCAACTCTCCTCCTTTCTGCCTGCACTCCATCCCACCAAAGTGCAGCATGTCCTTTTAGCTTTGTCACCGCAAACTTGACCTTTTTATCTTCACTTATTTCTTCATAATCGAAGCACTTATTCATTTCATTTATCCAGTCCACCAATTCCTCTGGATTCAGTCCCCCTGCATAGCTCGACACTTCAATTCTGGGCTTAACTGCAGACCCCATAAAAGTTCTAAGGAGTCTCATGTCAGGAGGAATTTCAACATTCTCTTCAGATTCTTCTGTTTCAGGTTCACTGATGTCTTCAGGATCTCTGGGCTATCTTCGCTCCATGGCATCCATTCTAGCTTCGACCCTCTGCAACATCCCCAACACCTACCAACGTTGGCAACGCATGTCTCAGCACGCCAACACCTCTACCAACTCGAATTGCCAGCCATAAGGCTTTCGCAAAAACAACCTTAAAATAATGGCTTTGATACCACAAATGACGGAAACAAAACTAAAAAGTCATCCCTAAGGAGAGATGGTCTACTGTAGACGTGGTCCTATCAGCATGTTCCTTGTAAAACCCCGTTCTTTGACTCCACATGGCCTACCTTTCTTTCTCGAATTTTATTTAACTTTTTCGTGGAAATGAATAAACAACATAATCCACCAACTGGGAGTGATATACCTGAATTTTATTTATATTAACCCCCTTTTCCTTTTCAATAATTAACTTTATGCAGACCTCCGCTCCGAGCCCCACCTCTACGAACAATAGACCAATAAAATGCACGCGCCATACTTTGGTTATCTTCCGCGCATCTTCATCAAGCGATCACCGTCCGATGGCCCCTTCCCAAATCAACGGCACACGGCAATATCGCTCGGCTCCCCTGGTCGAACGATAACATGTGATGGCGCGCTTTGAACGGTGGTTTTCCGAGGGTCCACCTTGCCACGTGTCAAACACTCTATGGAATCGCTCCCCAACTAGGAAATACCGCTTATTCACCAAAAGCGGTGCGATATGGGCAATCCGCCTTCGTAAATCCACTCGTGGTTTTGAACTGTAGTGACTAACAAGGTTCACATCGGGTTGCGTTCTTCTTCGTGTACTCTCCACTTATTAGCTCAGATTCTGACCCCGGTTAGGAATTTCCAATAAATCAACGAACAAATGTAATTTTCTTTATTAAACGGGATTCGCCATTATCAACAAACCTCGCCTACACACGGAATTTCTTCACAGGTTTTATCCAAACAATTACAGGGAAATAGACAGAGAAATGCGGACTTATACAACCACCACATTCAACGATTCCACACGGAACCAGCGTACAATCACCTCACAATTAAACAATTTATTCACAATTAACGATTCGAGAAAATACAATGGCCAACGAGCACATAAATTATTTAACTGGAAACAATTGTTAACACAGAGACTTTATTACAAAAAATGTTCTCTCCTCCTCTCTTCTCCCCTCAATGCATCTAAGGAATACACATATATACATCAATATATGACTCTTCGGTTCCTCTGAGAGGACCATTCTAGAAATCAAAGGTCTAATTACAACTTATTCAAATAACTGAACTGACAGATGGATCGAATCCAATTATTCGACTTCTACCAATCCTAACTAATCTAAATAAAAATAGTTAGGTTAAGGTATTGACACCCTGTTGTTACAATTGAAGGATTTTGAACCCCTCTAATGACACAACATGTGGAAATTCCTCCCACATTGGCAGCTGTTCTAATGTTTGCATCAAACCTCCTCCAACAGATCTCTCAAGTGATAGGTTGATCCTATCCGTGAAGATCTTAAGATGATGGTGCAACCCCTCACTACACATATGCACCCAAAATTTCTACTAGGAATAATCCTGAAAACATTTCTAAAAAGACAGCATAAAACAATAACATAGTGGCTGAAAGTTCTGATAGAAACAAAGGTAAAAACAGCCAACCTAATACCAAACATAGTGGTGACCAAGGTAGCACTAGAAACTCAGCTAGTGCTCCTAATAGAATTGTTTTAATTTTTGTTCATAATAAAAACTAGCAGGCTGAATTTGCTAAGAAAACAGTGACTAAAAAGGCTGATTTAAACATTTCTAAAACTCAGACACCTTTTAGAATAGGGAGTGAAATTGCCAAGGTTAAGATCTCTATCCCTCTTACTGAACTAGTCACCCAAGAGGTATATAAAACCCAACTTTTAAGAGCTTTAAACATAGGAGAAAATGTTGATTCTGTTAATTTAAATGATGACAAACCTAAGCTTATGTTTGGACCAGAAGTGGAAGGGAAATTTCAAGAGGGATGTGTTCCTCCCTTTTATGTCAGTTTAAATATCCATGATAAAATTTTGCACAATTCCATGTTAGACTCCGGTGCTTCCCACAACCTAATGCCAAAAGTAGTGATGGAAAGACTAGGCCTTGAGATAACTAGACCTTACAAAGGTTTATACTCTTTTGATTCCAGAAGAGTTAAATGTCTAGGCTTAATCAAATATTTATGTGTCAATTTAGCACAAATACTAGCCAAGAGCCTAGTGATGATATTGTAGTGGCTGATATACCTCCCAAATATGGCATGCTCCTTTCAAGATCATGAGGTGCTAAACTCCAAGGTACCCTACAAATGGACCTAACTTATGAAACCATCCTTGTCTTTAGCCAACGAAGAAGACTATATAGGGAAACACACATGAAATATATGGTTAGCAGTCAAGAGAAACTAGATAACTCCCCTCTTTATTCTATTCAGACCGACCTTGATTCATTTATCCTTTATAATGATGAAAATATTAATGAACAAGTGATAGAAAATGATTAAACAACAGTAGAAAAAGAGGGAAAGAAGAAGAAACAGGCAAAACAGTTTTCTAACTCATAATATTACAAAAAATAGAATGAAGACCATAGGCAACAAAGCAACCATCAACATAGGTATGATCATGAAGAATAAGTAAAAAATAGTCAACATAGTAAAGATCATGATAAACAAAACACTAATCAACATAGTGTAGACCCTAAAGAACAACATCGTGAACAACACAGTGGCAACCACTATAAAAAACATAATGAGGACAATAATGAATTTAATGACAAATCTGAAATTGGATCTCTTTGGAGTATGAGTTCTTATGGTTCTTGTAGCAAGACTGGTTTAGGAGCAGGTATATGGGTACATAACATAGAAAACAATCATACAGAAGGTCACTCATACAAGCTAAGCTTTCAATGCACAAATAAAATAGATGAATATGAAGCACTCCTCTTAGGACTAAAATTATTAAAAAAACTAGGAGCCAAGAGGATAAATGTTCTTGGAGATTCAGATTTAGTTATTAGACAAATAAATGGAGACTACACAGCCAAGCATCCAAGATTAAAAGCCTATAGAGATGATGCTATTGACCCCTTGAAAACATTCAAAGAATATGAGCTTAATTTTGTCCCTAGAAACCAAAATATCCTTGCCAATGGTTTATCATTTGCTGCTAGTACATGTCAAAAACCTTATGAAAGAAAACAATACACAGTCCAAGTCAAATATAGACCAGCAATCCCTGATAATCCAAATTACTGGAAAAGGTTTTAAAGGAGATAAACAGATAGAGGATTTCCTACAGTCTAGAAATGGGTTTGAAATTCCAAATTCAGACTCAAAATGTGAAGAAGACTGCCCTACTGAGGAACAATCTTACAAAGAAGAACCTCCTGACATTGTTGATATAAATCTGCTAACCAAAGAAAAGATACATAAAATGAAGTACACACTAGTTTAGAAAAAGAAAAATTTGAAGTGTTGCAATCTAATACTGATAACTTGCCAAAAGGACTACTGCCTCTAGAAGAATTTTTTGACTTTAATGATGTTGCCAAAAATCCAAAAATGGAACCAACTAAAATTGAAATAGAAGAGTGCAATATAGGCGGTGAACAAAAACCCAAAATGAACAAACTGTCTAAAACACTGCCTGCTCAAATTAAACAGAAATATATTGAGCTATTTAGAGAATTTACTGATGTTTTTGCTTGGAGTTATGAAGATTTAAATTCCTATGATATAGAGATAATCCAGCATAAGATACCCCTCAAAGAAAACCATAAAAATTTTAAACAAAAACTGCACAAAATAAACCCTGTGCAGCTACCCTTGTTTAAGAAAGAAATCAAGAGAATGTATGATGCTAGAATTATAGTCCCTCTAAGATACTCAGAATGGGTTTCAAACCTTGTATCATTTAGGAAGAAAACATGAGAAATTAGGTTGTGCATAGACTTTATAAATCTAAACAAGGCCTCCTTAAAGGACAACTACCCTTTACCAAAAATGGATCACATCTTATAAAGGGTAGTTGGTTCTAGAATAATTTCTTTGCTGTATGGCTTTTCAGGATACAATCAGGTGTTGGTACACAAAGATGATAAACACAACACAGCTTTCACTACACCTTGGGGCACTTTCATGTACGTGAAAATGTATTTTGGGTTAATGAATGTTGGTGCCACCTTCCAAAGAGCCATGGATATTGCTTTCTCAGAAGAAATATGTTACTTCATCGTGATTTAACTTGATGACATCACATTATACTCTAAAACAAATGAAGAACACCTAGCTCATTTAAGAAAGGTCTTTTAAAAATACAAAAAGTATGTTTTATCTCTTAATCTCAAGAAAACTCTATTTGGCCTTCAAGAAGGAAAAATTTTAGGCCATATTATATCTGAAGAAGGGATCAAGATAGACCTTAAAAGGATTGAAGGAATATTGCAAATCAATCATCCTAGAAATATCAAAGAACTACAATATTTCATTGGAAAGATTAATTTCTTAAGAAGGTTCATACCAAACCTTGTTGAACCCCTTAGAAACATGACAAACATGCTGAAAAGGGAAATAGGAGTTAAATTGACCACAGAAGCAAAACAATCCTTTGAACGGGTTAAAGCACTCACCCAAACACTGGTTCTAATTAGCCCTGATTTTACCAAAGACTTCTTCATATTCTCCTTTGCATCAGAACATACAATTGTTGCTGTCCTATTACAAAAAAACATAAATGGAAAAGAGTAGCCCATTGCATTTTTTAGCAAGCCATTAAGAGATTCACCTCTGAAATACAGCATAATGGAAAAACAATCTTTTGTCTTGATCAAGGAATTAAAATATTTCAGAGTTTACTTTTTACATTCACACATTATTGCATTTGTGCCTAATTCAGTGGTGAAAGACATTTTAACACAAGACCCTGATGGAAAAAGTGAAAAGTGGATTGCTATTATATTAGAATATGATTTAGAAATAAAGCCCACTAAACTCATCAAAGGACAAGGACTAGCTAAACTCATGGCTGAAACAAACTTCCAAGCACTAGACATGAACATGATTGATGCATTAGATGAGCAGGAGGAGTTGGAAAGTCCACTTATTGAGATTCATTTCTGAATTCATCTTGGTATGTTGATATTTTATATGTGCTTATTAATCTTAATGTTCCTCCTAGTTTTTCTAAAACAAAGGTAAAATTCCTAAAGTTAAAAAATGTAAATTAATGCATTTTAGATAAATGTTTATTTTGGAAAAATGCTAGTGGTGTATTACTTAAATGTTTTCTTGAGAATGATGCAAATAAGATCAAGCATGAGTTTCATGAAGGAGAATTTAGAGGTCACCTCTATTGGAAAACTATTGTTAAAAAAATCCTTAAAGCTTGTTACTATTAGCCCACCCTCTTTCAAGACATCCATAAAATGGTAATTGCCTGCCATAAGTGCCAAATCTTTGAAGGAAAAAGAAAATTGTTGCACTTACCTCTACATCCCATCTCTATTGAAACTCCTTTTCAATAGTGGGGCCTAGAATTCATTGGGGAAATTCATCTTGCCTCATTTTCCCAACATAAATGGATCCTCATTGCAAATAATTACTTCACAAAGTGGATAGAGGCCATGCCTTCTAGAACTGCCACAGATTTAGTCATCATTAAATTCCTTGAAAACCATATTTTGTCTAGATTTGGTTGTTCTAGTAAGATTATCACTGACAATGTTGTTGCCTTTAGATCCAAGAATATGGTGGAATTTTTCCATAGATATCAGATTACATTGGGTCATTCTACAACTTATTACCCTCAAGGTAATGGGTTGGCAGAATCCTTAAACAAAATTTTGGTGAACATCATAAAAAAGTTGCTGGAAGAGAATAAGAAGTCATGGCACATCAAGCTAGTACATGCATTATGGGCTGATAGATTAACAAGTAAGAAATCAATTGGAATGTATCCTTATTAGCTAGTTTATGCATCG